>JAJDFG010000232.1:7500-10000 GCA_021039105.1 Scomber colias | reverse complement strand
CTGCGTAGAGTTGAAACACTGATTTGTAAGTGAACTGATTTTTAAAAAGTGTTTTCCCGTGTCGGTGTGGAAACGTAGAGACCGAGGTTACAGTTTCATGTGAAGCAGAGAACGTACATTCAGTTTGACTTCAAGTGTTCATAGTTTCAAGAGTTCAAGAGCTTCAGGAATCACTGACAGTGTTTAAATACTCAGAAGAAACTGTGAACCATCAAAGAAAACACACGGATATGAACTTCAAACCAACAAACAAAATGAAACAAACAAGCTTTGTTCACATATTCAAATATTATTATGGATGGATTGGAAATGTGCTTTTATGTTTGTTTGTTTGTTTGTTTGATTTATCATCTGTTGGAAGGTCCCTGAACGCACCACAGTTAAGTCAGTTAAAACAATATGAATATGTTTTATGTAATTATAAGTTGATTTATTGTTTACAAACTTTTTCTTTTTTTTTTTGACATTTCAACAAAATGTCTGGGGCCCCACATACATGGTCCCTGATATAAATGAATTTGAATAAATATATTTAAAATAATAAAATGAAATAATGCATCAACACATAATTAAACTGACTGATAAATAATATTAGAAATAATAAAATAAATCTTCATAAAGATTCAGATTCACTAAGAAATTTAAGGAATAAGACGCTTTTTGTGTGAACGCAGCTTAAGCACGACACTACAGCACTTGATACTTCACACATACCCTGTGTTAACACACAACATAGTGTATACACACACACACACACTCTTACTCACACACATACACACACTCTCACACACACACACACATACACACACTCACACACACACACACACTCACTCACTCACTCACACACACACACACACACACACAGTTACTCAAAAAAAGATAAAAAATGTCTCGAGACTTTAAAGACTTTCATATCTTATGACTTTTAGTTGTGGACATTTCTTACAGTGTGGTGTGTTCGAGGCCTCGCTGTGTTTCTGTTTCTGGAGTTAAATCTGATGGTTTTTAATGGGAGCTGGTCTGGAAACCATTCACACACACACACACACACACACACACACACACACAGGCAGACACACACACACACACACACACAGGCAGACACACACACACACAGGCAGACACACACACACACACACACACAGGCAGGCGTACAGTAGCGGCGTTAGCGTGTTAGCGTGTTAGCGTCAGGCCTGGCTGCTCTCGTGTGTTTATGGAACATTTGCTCTCAGATTATTTCCTCCAGCAGCTGCAGATGTTTCACCTCCTCTTCTCTTTCTTTCATTTAACCTCTTAAATCCTGTTTCCTGTTTTTCTTTACTGTCGCTGATCTCAAAACATCAGAACACGGTCGACAGTTACGGATCAAACTGCAACACGTTTGAGAAAGATTCAAACGTCCTGAAAACTTTTCTCACTGAAACACAAACAGTTTATTCATGTTTACGTTCTCACTTCAAACAGCATCGTTCATACGGATCATAAAACACTGAAATAATATTTATATATATTTATATTTATATTTATATTTATATTTATATTTATATTTATATTTATATTCAACCCAGAACAAGACGTGCTGAAAGATTTCCTGCTGTAAAAATACACTGCAGAACATTTCTATAGAGAGCTGTATTTACACAAACTCTTCAAAATAAAGGACTAAACTTCAAAATAAAGGAACAAACTCTTCAAAATAAAGTATTCTCCATATTCTATAATTATATATATATATATAGTTTAATCTTTCAGTTTAACTTTATTAAAATCAGTGAAATGTTCTGCAGTGTGTGTAAACTGTAACAATCTACATGCTGCCACAGACTGAAAAGAGAGGAAGAGGAGGAAGAGGAGGAGGAGGAAGATGAGGAGGAGGAAGAAGATGAGGAAGAGGGGCAGGATGGAGGGATGATGAAGGAGTTTTTGTGGTTTTTGTTCATTGACTTGTTTATTTGTGGAGCCGCTCAGACAGCAGATGGAGAGCAGAGCTGCACTCCTGCTGAGTGTGTGTGTGTGTGTGTGTGTGTGTGTGTGTGTGTGTGTGTGTGTGTTTCTATCCTGGTGGGGACCGCAACCTGACATAGGGCACAAGCATTGGGATCAATAGCAAACAGCCTCCTGATAGGCCTGGTCCCCACAAGGTTGGTTTTCCTGACTGTGTGTGTGAACCCCAGAGGTCACACACGTTAATGCAGTGTGGGGACCTTTTCCTGACAAAGTGTGTAAGTGTGTATATTAAAATATAAAAATTCAGGTTTCAAATTTATGTGAGTTTTTGATATTTCAAGTCATTTTGTTGTTCAAACAGAATTATGATGAATTTAGGAATTTAAAATGACATCTCTAGACCCTTTAGAAAGGCTGGACCCCACAGGACATCAGCCAGTCAGGGTCCCCACGAGGTAGTAAAAACAGGTATGTGTGTGTGTGAGTGAGTAAGTGTGTGTGTGAGTGAGTAACTGTGTGTGTGTGTGTGTGTGAGTGTGAGTGTGAGTGTGAG
>JAJDFG010000231.1:425000-433823 GCA_021039105.1 Scomber colias | reverse complement strand
CCTCCCTGCCTTCTTTCTTCCCTTCCTCTTTTCCTTTCTCCCTCCCTCGTTCCTTATTTCCTCCGTCCTTCCTTCCTTTCCTTCCTTCCATCTGTCCTTCCTCCCTCCCTCCTTCTCTCCTCCCTTCCGTCTTTCCTTCCTCCGTCCTTACTTCCTTCCTTCCATCTGTTCTTCCTCCCTCCCTCCCTTCTTTCCTTCCTCCATCCCCTTTCTTCTTCCTTTCCTTCCTTCCATCTGTTCTTCCTCCCTCCCTCCTTCTCTCCTCCCTTCCTTCTTTCCTTCCTCCGTCCTTCCTTCCTTCCTTTCCTTCCTTCCATCTGTTTTCCTCCCTCCCTCCTTCCTCCCTCTTCCCCCCCCCCCCCCCCCAAAACAGCCCTCCCTAAGTTCCTGTCTCACCCTGAGTCCGTGGCCGGTGGACGTAGGGGGCCGTGGCCAGACTCACCTGTCAGGTAAACGGAATCCAGAAGCCAACATCACCTGGCAGAGGAACCGCGGTCCGCTGAGCACCGAGGACCCCCGGTACACACACACACATACACAGACACACACACACACACACATACACACACACACACACACATACACACACACACATCACACACACACACACACACACACACACACACATACACACACACACACATACACACACACATACACACACACACACACCACACATACACACGATAATGATCTGTAACTTTATTGTGTGAGGTCAACACACTAATTTAATGTTTCCTGTGTGTGTGTGTGTGTGTGTGTGTGTGTGTCTGTATGTGTGTGTGTGTGTGTGTGTGTGTGTGTATGTGTGTGGCGTTCAGGTACACTCTGCTCCCCAACGGCATCCTGCAGATCACCGGCGTCCAGCGAGCCGACAGCGGCTTGTACCGCTGCGTCGGCCGCCAACATCGCCAACACCCGCTACAGCCACGAGGCTCAGCTGTCCGTCACCGGTAGGTCCAGACTGGGGGCAGAAAGACCATCAGGTTGTGCTATGGTTGCTATAGTTACAGGTGTTCTATGGTTGCTATAGATACAGGTTGTTCTATATGGTTGCTATAGATACAGGTTGTGTTGTGGTTGCTATAGATACAGGTTGTGCTATGGTTGCTATAGATACAGGTTGTGTTATGGTTGCTATAGATACAGGTTGTCCTATGGTTGCTATAGATACAGGTTGTGCTATGGTTGCTATAGATACAGGTTGTGCTATGGTTGCTATAGATATAGGTTGGCAGGAAAGACCCGGACACAGGAAGGAAGGAAGTAAGGAAGGAAAGGAGGGAAGGAAGGAAGGAAGGAAGGAAGGAAAGGAGGGAAGGAAGGAAGGGAGGGAGAGAGGGAGGGAGGAAGGAAGGAAGGAAGGAAGGAAGGAAGGAAGGAAGGAAGGAAGGAAGGAAGGACGGAAGGGAGGGAGGGAGGAGAGAAGGTAGGAAGAAAGGAAGGAAGGGAGGGAGGGAGGAAGAAAGGAAGGGATGGAGGAAGGTAGGAAGAAAGGAAGGAAGGAAGGGAGGGAGGGAAGGAAGAAAGGAAGGGAGGGAGGACGGGAGGGAGGGAGGAAGGTAGGAAGAAAGGAAGGAAGAAGGAAGGGAGGGAGGGAGGGAAGGAAGGAAGGAAGGAAAGGAGGGAAGGAAGGAAGGGAGGGAGGTAGGAAGGCAGGAAAGACCCAGAGGGTTCTGGTTCTGGTTCTGGTTCTGGTTCTGGTTCTGATGTTTTGGTCTCTGCTGGTCCAGTTGCAGGATCCAGGATCTACAAGGAGCCCGTCATCCTGTCCGGTCCTCAGAACCTCACCATCAACGTGCACCAGACCGCCATCTGGAGTGCATCGCCACAGGAAACCCCCGCCCCATCGTGTCCTGGAGTCGCCTTGGTAACCACCCTCAAACTTCCTCTTATTGGTTACTGATCAGTGATGATGATCAGTCCTCCCTTCTTTCCTTCCTTCCTTCCTTCCTTCCTTCCTTTCTTTCTTTCTCTCCTCCCTTCCTCCCTTCCTTCCTTCCTTCCTTCCTTTCTCTCCTCCCTTCCTTCCTTCCTTCCTTCCTTCCTTCCTTCCTTCCTTTCTCTCCTACCTTTCTTCCTCCCTTCCTTCCTTCCTTCCTTTCTCTCTCCCTTCCTTCCTCCCTTTCTTCCTTCCTTTCTCTCCTCCCCTTCTTCCTTCCTTCCTTCCTCCTTCCTCCCTCCCTTGGATCCTGGATGATGATGATGATGATGATGATGGTGGTGATGATGGTGGTGATGATGATGATGATGATGATGGTGGTGATGATGGTGATGATGATGATGGTGGTGATGATGATGATGATGATGATGATGGTGACGATGATGATGATGATGATGATGATGATGTCGCTGTGACAGACGGGCGGGTCCATCGGTGTGGAGGGGATCCAGGTTTTGGGAACAGGGAATCTGATGATCTCCGACGCCACGCTGCAACATTCAGGAGTCTACGTTTGTTCTGCCAACCGACCAGGAAGTAGATCCAGACGCACGGCGCTCGGACGGCTCGGTCGTACAAGGTGAGGAAGGGTTGTCCTCGAGTCAAAGAAGGAAGGAAAGATGAAGGAAGGATGGGGGGAAGGAAGGAAGGAAGGGAGGAAGAAGGAAGGAAAGAGAGAGGAAGGGAGGAAAGGAAAGGAAAGGAAAGGAAAGGAAAGGAAGGGAAGAAGAAAGAAGGAACGGAGGAAGAACGAAGGAAAGGAGGAAGGAAGGAGGGAGGAAGAAGGAAGGAAAGGGAAGGAAAGGAAAGGAAGGAAGGAAGGCAGAAGGAGGAAGAAGGAAGGAAGGAGGGAGGGAGGAAGGATGGAAGGGAGGAAAGGAAGGAAAGAAGGATGGAAGGGAGGAAGAACGAAGGAAAGGAGGAAGGAGGAAGAAGGAAGGAAAGGAGGAAGAATGGAAGGAAGGAAGGAGAGAGGAAGGGAGGAAAGGGAAGGAAAGGAAAGAAGGAAGGAAGGAAAGAAAGAACAGTGAGGGTTAAATTAGTTATTATCACCACATATTAAAATGGAAACAGATTTATTTCTTTCCTTCATTCTTCCTCCCTTCCATCCTTGTTTCCTCCCTCCCTCGTTTCCTTCCTTCTTCCTCCCTTCCATCCTTCCTTCCTTCCTTCCATCCTTCCTTCTTCCTCTCTCATCCTTGAGCAGATGTTCAGATTTCACTTCTCTGAAATGTGAACAGTCTGAACTTGAACTCGAGTGTTTGCGTTCTTGAACTTGTCGTCTGTTTGTGTGTTGATGTAATTTACTGCCATCTGACTCTTCACCCCCCACCCCCCCAACCTCTGACCCCTGACCCCTGACACCCTGAGTCTATGGGGAGGGGGGGGGGCAGAGAGGACAAAGACTCAGAGAGAGACACACTGAAACCAGCTGATATGATAATATCACTATTACAGGTTAAGATTGACCCATATTTAATATTTAGGAACATTTACAAACATTATAAACATTTATAAACATTCAGGAACATTTATAAACATTCAGGAACATTTATAAACATTCAGGAACATTTATAAACACTCAAGAACATTTATAAACATTCAGGGACATTTACAAACATTCAGGAACATTTTCAAACATTTACAAACACTCAGGAACATTTATAAACACTCAGGAACATTTACAAACACTCAGGAACATTTACAAACACTCAGGAACATTTATAAACACTCAGGAACATTTATAAACACTCAGGAACATTTACAAACACTCAGGACATTTACAAACACTCAGGAACATTTACAAACATTTCTAAACACTCAGGAACATTTACAAACACTCAGGAACATTTACAAACACTCAGGAACATTTACAAACACTCAGGAACATTTACAAACACTCAGGAACATTTACAAACACTCAGGAACATTTACAAACATTTACAAACACTCAGGAACATTTATAAACACTCAGGAACATTTACAAACCACTCAGGAACATTTACAAACACTCAGGAACATTTATAAACACTCAGGGACATTTACAAACACTCAGGAACATTTACAAACATTACAAACACTCAGGAACATTTATAAACACTCAGGGACATTTATAAATATTCAGGAACATTTATAAACATTCAGGAACATTTATAAACACTCAGGAACATTTACAAACACTCAGGAACATTTATAAACACTCAGGAACATTTACAAACACTCAGGAACATTTACAAACACTCAGGAACATTTACAAACACTCAGGAACATTTCTAAACACTCAGGAACATTTACAAACATTTCTAAACACTCAGGAACATTTACAAACATTTCTAAACACTCAGGGACATTTACAAACATTTCTAAACACTCAGGAACATTTACAAACATTTCTAAACACTCAGGAACATTTCTAAACACTCAGGAACATTTACAAACATTTACAAACACTCAGGAACATTTACAAACACTCAGGAACATTTACAAACATTTCTAAACACTCAGGAACATTTCTAAACACTCAGGAACATTTACAAACACTCAGGAACATTTACAAACACTCAGGAACATTTACAAACACTCAGGAACATTTACAAACATTTCTAAACATGTTTGTAAATGTCAAGAACATTATAAAACACTCAGGAACATTTACAAACATTTACAAACATTCAGGAACATTTATCAACACTCAGGGACGTTAGCAAAATCAAGTTTATTATAATAATGAGATACGTGTGGATTATATGGTTTGTTTATCTCCAGCTGCTGCTCAGACACACACAGGTCAGAGGTCAGAGGTCACACACACACACACACACACACACACACACACAGGCTCTTTGTGTGTGTGTGTGTGTGTGTGTGTGTGTGTGTGTGTGTGTGTGTGTGTGTGTGTGTGTTTCCCACACTGAGAGCGCTTCATTAGAATCTGGATTAGCATGTGAAGAGTCCCACTTCACAATGAGGACTTGATTCAGTCTGAAGCTCCTTCTGTCATCGCCGTGACGATGGCGATGATGATGATGATGATGAAGAAACACGATCATCTGAACTTGAAACACGAAGAAATATGGAATGGAAATAAGGATGGAAGAGAGGAAGAAGGAAAGGAGGGAGGGAGGAAAGAAGGATGGAAGGAGGAAGAAGGAAGGAAAGGGGGGAGGGAGGAAGGAGGGAGGGAGGGAGGAAGGATGGAAGGGAGGAAGAAGGAAGGAAAGGGGGGAGGGAGGAAGGAGGGAGGGAGGGAGGAAGGATGGAAGGGAGGAAGAAGGAAGGAAGGAAGGAAGAAGGGAGGGAGGGAGGACGGATGGAAGGGAGGAAGAAAGAAGGAAGGAAGGAATAAGGAAGGAAGGAAGGAATAAGGAAGGAAGGGAGGAAAGGAAAGAAGGAAGGAGGGAGAAAATATTAACACTTATTAGTCAAGTTTATTTTTCTGATGGACTCTCATTGCGACCTGACTGGAATCACACCTTTCTACCGGTCTGTACTAACCCAGACCCTGACTCTCAGAGCCTCGGCCCAGACTCTCAGAGTCTCGGTCCAGACTCTCAGAGTCTCGGTCCAGACTCTCAGAGTCTCGGCCCAGACTCTCAGTGCCTCGGTCCAGACTCTCTACTCGGGGGGACAGAGCCTTCTCAGTGGCGGCCCCCAAGCTGTGGACCAGCCTACCTTTCCACGTTAGAGCTGCACAGTCTGTAGAGCATTTTAATAACACTACTAAAAACCTTTAGTCTGTTCTCCTTGGCGTTCAATCCCAGCCAGAATCCTTGGCTTCTTACTTTTATTTATTTTACTTTTATTTGTTTTTTATTCTAATTTTAGTTTTTAAATTGAGCTCTTCCTGTTCCTTTATTGTTTTTATGTATTATTATATGTGTGTGATTATATTGTATTTTAATAACTGTGCAGCACTTTGGCTCAACTGAGGTTGTTTTTAAATGATAACAGTTTTTAGACTAATGATATGCTCTCCTCAGCTAACTCTTTCTAGACTCATTATTAATGATAAATAAAATATTACTGATTAAATAAAGTCAAGTTGAGTCTGAAGTGTTATAAGTTCATAAAAGAATAAATACAGATATTAATATATAAACTTTTATAAATGACATGTGATGTTATATTCTGTGAGCTTTGCTCTTGAACTTGACTCGACTGACTTCTTCTCTTCTGTTTCTGTTTCTCTACAAATCAACTTTATTTCTATGGTAATGCCCCCCCCCCTCCTCAACCCCCCATCTATTGAGTAAAGGCTCCTATTCAAGCACCCTGCCCCCCCCAACCCATGACCTCTGCCCCCACCCATCCTTTCTCCTCTGTGTGTGCAGTGGGGGGGTGGGGTCAGGAGGTTATTTAGGGTAACAGAGACACATGTGTACCACGGTCTCTCTCCGTTACCAAGGAGACAGGAGGGCCGGAGGCGAGACAGCATCTGTCTGTGATGGGAGGGGGGGGGGCAGTGATGGGGGGGGGGGGGGGGGGGGTCAGAGGTCAAAGTGCTGCTCAAACATGAAGTTCAAGTGCTGAGAAACATCTTCTAATTGGTCGATATCAGCTTAATTAATTATAGAAATTATAGTAACTATGGTAACTGGTTGAAACATCCTCCTCCTTTCCTCCCTTCCTTCCCTTCCTTCCTTATTCCTCCCTTCCTTCCTTTCTCCCTCCCTTCCTTCCTTCCTTCTCCCTGCCTTCTTTCCTTTACTCTCTTCCTTCCTGCTTTCCTTTCCTACTTCCTCCTTCCCTCCCTCCCTCCCTCCCTCCCTCCCTCCCTCCCTCCTTTCCTTCCTTTCTCCTGGTCTTAGTAAAACTTCTTAGTCCTCCCTCCCTCCTACCTTCTTTCCTCCGTCCCTCCTTCCTCCCTTCCTCTTTCCTTTCCTCCCTTTCTTCCTTCTGTCGTTCCTTCCTCTCTCTCTCTCTCTCTCCTTCCTTCCTTCCTCCCTGCCTTCTTTCCTATACTCCCTTCCTTCCTGCTTTCCTTCCCTCCCTCCCTCCCTCCCTCCCTCCCTCCCTCCCTCCCTCCTTTCCTTCCTTCTTCCTCCCTTCCTTCCTTGACTTGAACACAACAGGATCAAGTATTTTATATATCTGACAGCTGGATTACTTCACTTTTACCTCTTAACCCTCCTGTTGTGCTCAGGTCAAGGAAGGAAAGGAGTAAGGAGGAAAAGAGGAAGTAAGGAAGAGAAGGAAGGAAGGAGGGAGGGAGGGAGGAAGGAAGGAAGGAAAAGAAAGAAAACATGAAGGAAGAAGGAAAAGAAAGAAGACATGAAGGAAGGTAGGAAGGAAGGAAGGAAGGAAAAGAAAGAAGACATGAAGGAAGGAAGGAAGGAAAAGAAAGAAGACATGAAGGAAGGAAGGAAGGAAGGAAGGAAGGAAGGAAAAGAAAGAAGACATGAAGGAAGGAAAGAGGGAAAGGAAGAAAAAGAAGACATGCAGGAAGGAAGGAAGGAAGGAAAAGAAAGAAGACATGAAGGAAGGAAGGAAGGAAAAGAAAGAAGACATGAAGGAAGGAAGGAAGGAAAAGAAAGAAGACATGAAGGAAGGAAGGACACATGGAAGGAAAGGAAGAAAAGAAGACAGAAAGGAAGGAAGGGAAGATGGAAGGAAGGGAAGATGGAAGAAGGGAGGGAGGAAAAAGAAGACAGGAAAGAAGTCTTATTAAAATGTGTTCAAACTTCTCTTTAGTGTCTCCTCAGTGAGAAACACTAAACTCTCTGCTGCCACCTGCTGGTCATCACGCAGTACTACAGCTGCAGGAAGGAAGGAAGGAGAGAAGGAAGGAAGGAGGGAGGGGGGAGGAAGGAAGGAAAAGACAGAAATGAGAAACACTAAACTCTCTGCTGCCACCTGCTGGTCATCAGGCAGTACTACAGCTGCAGGAAGGAAGGAAGGAGAGAAGGAAGGAAGGAGGGAGGGAGGGAGGGAGGAAGGAAAAGACAGAAATGAGAAACACTAAACTCTCTGCTGCCACCTGCTGGTCATCACGCAGTACTACAGCTGCAGTATTTTATATATTACACATTTATCTGACAGCTGGATTACTCAGTTTTACCTCTTAACCCTCCCTCCTTCTTCTTCTTCCTCCTTTCCTTCTTCTCCCTCCCTCTTTTCCTTCCCCCTTACTTCACTTTTACCTCTTAAAGACTTCATAACTGTAAATGTATTAATAATCAGTTCATAACTGGTTTATGGGTCAAAGACGTATAAGGTTTTCAAAGTAGCAAAAAAATAAAAGAGAGTGTCACCTATGCACTCATATCAGTTATACTCAAGAATAAAACAGTAATTAATTGTGGAAAAATGTCATTCAGTGTAACACCAATTGTTGTTTTATGTCCATTTATCACATTCATTTGGTTCTATATTATGTTCAGACTGTCAGAAAATATAACTAAATATAAATATAACCCATTATTTCATTTTTGAACACCACATATTTAATCAATATTTTTGGGCCATTTTGACATGTGTCATTCAGTGTAATGTAATATTGTCATACAGTGTAACACCAATATTTTATATTTAAATACAGTCACGGAGACAAAGTCCTCCCTTCCTCCCTCCCTCCTTTCCTTCCTTCCTCCTTCCTTCCTTCCTTTTTCCCTCCCTCCCTATTTATATTTATATTTCTATGTGCCTGTGTGTCCTGTCCCCTGCAGCTCCTCCAGAGTTCGTGCAGTGGCCCTCCTTCCCTCCTTTCCTTCCTCCTTCCTTCCTCCCTCCTTTCCTTCCTTCCTTCCTCCCTCCTCCTTTCCTTCCTTCCTTTCTCCCTCCCTCCCACCCTTCCTTTCTCCCTCCCTCCTCCCCTCCCTCCCTCCTTTCCTTCCTTCTTCCTCCCTTCCTTCCTCCCTCCCTCCTTTCCTTCCTTCCTTCCT
>JAJDFG010000231.1:337500-420000 GCA_021039105.1 Scomber colias | reverse complement strand
TGTGTGTGTGTAACTGTGTGTGTGTACCTGTGTATGTACCTGTATGTGACCTGTGTGTGTCCCTGTGTGTGTAACTGTGTGTGTGTACTTGTGTGTGTACCTGTGTGTGTACCTGTATGTGACCTGTGTGTGTCCCTGTGTGTACCTGTGTATGTAACTGTGTGTGTGTACCTGTGTGTGTACCTGTGTGTAACTGTGTGTGTGTACCTGTGTGTGTAACTGTGTGTGTACCTGTGTGTGTCCCTGTGTGTGACCTGTGTGTGTAACTGTGTGTGTACCTGTGTATGTACCTGTGTGTGTACCTGTGTGTGACCTGTGTGTGTACCTGTGTGTGTACCTGTGTGTAACTGTGTGTGTGTACCTGTGTGTACCTGTGTGTGTAACTGTGTGTGTGTACCTGTGTGTACCTGTGTGTAACTGTGTGTGTGCCTGTGTGTGTACCTGTGTGTGTAACTGTGTGTGCAATTGTGTGTGTGTACCTGTGTGTACCTGTGTGTAACTGTGTGTAACTGTGTGTGTGTACCTGTGTGTCTCTCAGCTGGTCCGAACTGTAACTGTGAGCAGAAGGACGGCTCCGTGTCCACCATGTTGGTCGGCATCCACAGCGGCCTCGCCTGCATCCTCTGCTGCCTGCTCTTCATCCTGCTGGGATTCAGACGAAAGTGAGACCACCATCATCATAATCATCTTCATCATCATCATCATCTTCATCTTCATCTTCATCATCTTCATCATCCTCACTCTGCTCTGTGTTCAGTTTGTTGTGCAGGAAGACGATGAGCTGGGAGACTCCCGCCACTCTGGACGCTGTCAGAGGCCCCAAGATTCACACACCTGAGAGCATCGAGCTGAGCCAGGTAACACACACACACACACACACACACACACACACACACACACACACACACACACACACACACACACACACACACAGGTACACACACAGTCCTTCCTCCCTTCCTTCCATCTGTCCTTCTTCCCTTTCTTCCTTCTGTCCTTCCTACTTCCTTTTATCCTTTCTTTCTTCCTTCCTTCCTTCCATCTGTCCTTCCTCCCTTTCTTCCTTCCATCTGTCCTTCCTCCCATCTGTCCTTCTTCCCTTTCTTCCCTTCCTTCCATCTGTCCTTCCTCCCTTTCTTCCTCCCATCTGTCCTTCCTACCTTTCTTCCCTCCTTCCTTTTGCCTCTCTTTCCTTCCTTCCCTTCTTATTTCCTTCCTTCCTTTCTTCCTTCTTTCCCTCCATCTTTTTAATGATCCGGCCCACATTTAAGTCTTAAGACTAAAATACGAGAGCGGACAACAACACCTGGAAACACCTTAGCAACCGCCTTAGCAACAGACATCATAAAATGAATGACAAACTCTTTCTTCTAACAGTCTTTCTTCTCTCTGCTCCGCCACAGAGATGTGACTCCGCCTCTCCTCCAGTGATGATCATGGTTGAAGCGACTCCACCCGTACAGGCTGGCACAAGCACCGGATAAAACAAACGCATACCTCTATATCCCTCCTCCTCCTCCTCCTCCTCCTCCCCCTCCTCCTCCAGCCGGTCTCCCCCTCTCCTCCTGACAGCCTTACAGCCGCAGCCTTTAGGTGTGAACGTGATTATTGAGATGAGTGAGTGAGGAACATCCAGCCAGCGTCTGACACCACAGAGGAACACAGACTCAAACCAAAGCTGAATTCTTCTGATTCGACCTCGTTCCCGTGTGGTATTAGATGCTGGCGTCACCGTGGCGTTGCCGTGGCGTCGCCATGGCGTCGAGGATGCTTCCTGTTTAAACCAAAACCTTTTTCCTTCAGTTTGAGTCATTTTGAGTTTGTCACCGTTGATGCCAAGTTTCCTGAGACACCGAGGCCTTCCGCCAGCCTGACCAGAGACCGGGTCCTCAGAGGTCACATGTCGGCCTCCTGAGACCCAGAGCCAAAGGGATTTATGAAGCTCTGGTCAGGTGGTTTCAGTAGAGGACGTAGGCGCTCCTCTGCTCCGCTTTAGCCTTTAAACTAAGTGTTTGTCTGTCTCACCGAGTTCGCCTCCGATCGGGATGGAGAGGAAGCTGACGGCTGGTTACCCCCCCCCCCAAAACCTCCTCCCCCCTTCTGACTCCTCCACCAAACTCTTTACCTCCAAAGAGCTACCTCGGGCTGTGTTAGCCTCCTGCTGCTGGCCAAGCTAACCTACCTCAAAACCAAAAGGCTCTTCTGGGGCCACGTCGCCATTTTTCCTATTTTTTGTACCAATGCCGTTGTCCTGTGCCTGACTGTCACCAAGAAACCCTAAACCTGGACTCTGAATGTTGCTTCTGACGCCCCCCCTCCTCCTCCTCCTGGATCGCTCCATCGTTGTCCTAAAAGAGAAGCTGACAGAGGGACACCGAAGTCTCTCAGCTATCTCTGAGTTTGTGCGCTTACCTGACCGACACTTCTTGTCTGACTCCAACAGCTTCATCCAGTCCTTCTCCCAGGACCCAAACACCTTCAGTCCCTAAAGATGCAAAAACCTGCTCCAGATCTGAGCATCCAGGGTCTAAAAACCTTGTGGAACTCAACTTTAAACCTTCCCGACAGGCTGAGAGTTCGGCGCTGTAGTCCTGACCCAACAAGTAACCTACTGCAGAGTTTACCTGCGGCTGACCACATACCTTAACTTCAACAGTCTATAAACCTTCCCCAGACCCCCCTTTAGTCCCAGCTCAAGTAAGGTAGCTTTTTAAGGATCCAAAAGCCTGATCTAGATCTGCAATTTCAGGGTCTTGAAAACTTTGTCCAACAACTTCCTAAATTACCAGCTTCTACAGATTAGTTTCCATTAGCCACAGTTTTTAGAAACCTCCTGCAGACCTTTCAGGGCCCTTACCCAAATTATTAGTTTCTAGTTGAGTTTATAACCCTGATCCTGGTCTCATCTGTAGCAGTCCAGTCTGTCCTAAATCTGGTTCTGCCTCCACGTGTTTACCAGTTGTGCTCTTCCTACAGACGAGCTGCTACAACCCAATAACTACCTCATCTACCTGTGTCAGGTGTGATAGCTTTGAGCTTCATTACTCACTATAGTCCTTAACTTAGACAGTCCAGAAACCTGATCCAGTTTCTCCACAGCAAAAAAGATCCTGTTTCTAAGGTCCAAAAACCTGCTACGCATCTTTAAAGGTCTAAAATGTGGATCACAGTCCTCACCCTGTTGGACAGTTTGGGTCCTGAGCATCACTGGAGAAGTTGCAGCGTTGCAGAGATGTTTGAAAGCATCTCTGCTGGTTGTCATGGAGACGCCTCCTCCCCCGTCTGCAGACGTCTCGCCTCCACCCGAGGAGAGAGGACGAGGAGTTCAGGGTCAGCTGACACCTGAGAGACAAGCAGGTGAAGCAGGAAAGTTTGGACACTCTGGACGTCTCCGAGCGGGACGTCCTCTGATGAAATGTTTGTTGTTTTATTTTGGCGGAGGCAGCTGCTTCCTGTGCGGCAGATTGTCGGCCATGTTTAAACCGATGTCTGAAGTCTTATAACCGAACTGTCCGTTAGATGAAAGCACACACGCAGCAGCTTCTGTAGTTTCAAACAAACTTCCAAATATTCTTTAAACCCAGCTGACTGATGTCCAAAGATAAAAAAAATAAGTTTTTCTCTGTTTTCTGCTCAAAGGTTTGTTTTTAGTTTCTGTTTCAGAGTCGAAGAACAAACAAAACCAAAAGAGCAGATACTCACATATTAACGGTGTGGAGAAAGGAGAGGTGAATATATATTTTCATACATGGAGTTTATAGCCAAATAATGAAAAGTAGTAACACTTTGACCAAAAGCTCCACTAATGATCCTAAAATATGACCTCAGAGAGCCTGTGAGTTCAGTTTGTGGTTGAAGAGTCTTTAGAGCTTCAGCCTCCTGCTGCTGACGGCGACCTCTGACCCCGAGGACATGAGGACACAAATACTACTGTAAATAATACTATGAATACAGTGATGACTGTTTCCATGGAGACGTCTCCTCATATGGAGACAAAAAGACTAGGAGCTTGTTAACAATGTGACGTTTAAAGAGTGGCTCAAGACTCAGTGGTTAGATGCAGTCAACATTTAGTAGAACCAAAGTCTTTGAGAAAGTCGACTAAAGTCCGTCTGAGTTTCATGCAGCCAAGCCAGCCTCAGCTCCACCAAAGGACCATTTTGGAGTGTGGGAGTCGCAGCAGAGCCGTGATTGATTCCCAGTTAAGACACTCTGGTAAGAAATGCTTTACATTATGGGCTTAAAACTGCCTTCAAATGTAAAATAACAGGATTTTAAACATGCAATTCAAAACGCCATTAATCGTGATTAACTATGGAAATTCTGCGATTAATCTCGATTAAAAAAAATTAATCGTTTGACAGCCCTAGTTAAAATACAAGAATCCGCTGTGAGCAAGTTCATACAAATAGTCATATTTGTGTCTCATCACATCAGGTGTCATTAATCTAAGTCTTATTCACTCACATTTAGTAGAACCAAATTCTCCGAGAAAGTCGACTAAAGTCCGTCTGAGTCACGCTGAGCCTCTCATCATGTCGACATCGTAGAGTCACCTCAGGGAGACGTTACATTAGAGTCTCGCTCAGTTCAGTTGAGTCACGTCAAGTCTCATCGAGTCTGGAGTCCATCGGTCCTCAGGGTCAAAGGTCACCAGTCACTGTCGGGTCAGTCAGGGCTCCTCGCTGCCTTCCTTTCTGAAATGAGTCGTGTGTCAAATTAAAAACTAAAAAAATTTAAACTAAAATGTTTTATAAAAAATGTTGAAGAGAATTTTTTGGCTGTTCTTTTTCTAGAACTTTTCTTCTTTCAGTTCATTCTTAGTTTTCCGTCGCCGCCGTTTTGGTGGCGAAAAGGAAAAATTCTGCCAAAATGAAAACCGTTACAGTTTTTTTTTTATTATTATAATTGCTAATAATATTTTAATTATTACCATGTGACCCCCTCCCTGTTTTTTATTGTTTGACTTTTTTTTTTTTTTTTTTGTAGTTGAATGATGTGAAAATGTTTCTAGAGTATGAAAAAAGTCGTGTTTCCAGCTGAAGGCGGAGCAGTTACAACTGGACGTTAGCCATATTTCATAAGCCATATTATATAATGAGCCATATTTAATAATGAGCCATATTTAATGAGCCATATTATACAATGAGCCATATTTTATAAGCCATATTTCATAATGGGCCATATTTAACCCTCCTGTTGTGCTCCCGGGTCAAATTGACCCCATCTCTTTTGACTGTTCCTCACTTCCTTCCTTATCTCCTTACTTCCTTCCTCTTTTCCTCCTTCCTTCCTTCCTCATTCCTTCTTTCCTCTTTTCCTCCTTCCTCTCCTTACTTCCTTCTTTCCTCCTTTCCTCCCTTCCTTTGTTCCTTTTTCATTTCCTTCTTTCCTCCTTTCCTCCCTTCCTTCGTTCCTTCCTCTTTCCTTCCTTCCTTCCTTCCTTGACCTGAGCACAACAGGAGGGTTAACAATGAGCCATATTATATAATGAGCCATATTCGGGTTCGGGCACGTCATTTTTTTTTAATGTCGGAACCACTCGGATCTCGGAACAAATTCTCCAGGTCTGTTCGGGTTGGGGTCTCTCATTTTGTACCCGAGTTAACCTCTAGTCCAGTGTGGCTGCTGCTGCCCCCTGCTGTCCTCACGCTGTAGAAACTATAAACTAAGGTAGAGATGGTAGTGAATGAAGGCTAGAACCAATGAGACAAGAGATGCTTTAATGTTACACATTTCTTTATTAGATTATAGATTAGTTTCTTTTTCATTAATAATGTATCTGAAGAAGGAGAAGAAGAAGAAGAAAAGCCTCCCGAAGCTTTAAACTGATTTTTAAACTGAACAAGAAGAAGAGTTTGATCTAAAAAACACAAGTTCCACCTTTAACCCTCGTCTAATTCTTCCTCCATCGCCCTTTCTTCCCTCCCTCCCTCCTCCCAAAAGGAAGTTTCCTTCCTTCTCCCTCCCTCCCTCCTTTCTTTCCTTTCTCCCTCCCTCCTTTCCTTCCTTTCTCCCTCCTTTCCTTCCTACTTCATTCCTCCCTTCCTTCTTTCCTCTGTCCTTCCTTCTTTCCTTTCCTCTCCTCCCTCCTTCCTTCTTTCCCTTCCTCCTTCCTTCTTCCTTTCCTCCTTCCTTCATTCTCTCTTTTTTCCCTCTGTCCTTCTTTCCTACCTTCCTCCCTCCTTTCCTACTTCCTTCCTCCCTTCCTCCCTTGTTTCCTTGCCTCCAGGCC
Organism: Scomber colias; assembly: GCA_021039105.1. Classification (NCBI taxonomy): domain Eukaryota; kingdom Metazoa; phylum Chordata; class Actinopteri; order Scombriformes; family Scombridae; genus Scomber; species Scomber colias. Next base: position 413,765 of record JAJDFG010000231.1, on the reverse strand, counting down.
AACAGGAGGGTTAAATGTAACTTCTGATGTTGATATGAAGTTCAGAAGTTTGATGTTTTCAGTGTTTTGATGATGAACTCTTTTTTTCTGTTTCTAAGAATCTTTTCGTCTGTTCTTCTGATGTTTAGACTGAAAACCAAATAAAACAGAATGAAAGTAGAAATCAGACTCGCTCTCATTTATTCTGTGACTGATGTTCGTCGAGATGAAACATGATGAACAGTTTGTCTCTTTACTGAAGTTACAGCTGTTAACAGTATCTGATTAATAAAGCTTGTCTTTCAACTCAGCTGACATTTCATTGTTTCCATTTAAATGTTTTTATTTTTTATTTTTATTATTGAAAGTCAAAACTACAGTGCTGAAATTTTTACTGAAAGTTTTTATGGTGATGTAACCCAGTGGTTATCAAGCCAGTCTGTTATTCAGTGTCAATAGGCACACTGTCTCTTTAAGAGTCACAACAGTAAACTCTGCTTTACGGCTGTAGAGCAGCGACCTCAGAGCAGGAGAGTTCACGGGTTTCCACCACAGACTGTATAGAAGAAATGGACGTAACATCCGTGACGTCACCCATTGGTTTGTGGACTGCTGCTCGGAAGCCAATAGTTTCGGATCTAGGCAGCGCCATCTTGAAAATTTCAGGTGCATGCTGGGAAAAATAAAAACATGGATTCTACTTATATGGGCATGAGGCGGAGCCATGGGTGGAGCGGGGAGGTTGCTATGGTTGCGAGGGCTGGATCTCAAGGACATTGGTCAATCAACCTGTCAATCAGGACGTAGCCACGCCCCTAATGCATACCCTGCTTTATCGTCACATATAAAATCAGGGAGGCCAAAATGTCCCAAATGAACATCATACTGCATTGAAGAAGGCTTTAAACTAGCGATTGAGACCATAAACACATTTTGAAAACGTTTACTGAGGTTAGAAATCAAGTGAGAAGTTGGTGAATTCTCCATTGACTTGTATAGAGACGGTCGCCCCCTGGTGGCCTTTTGATAGAATGCAGCTCTAAATTACTTCCTGGTTGGCCTCATTTCAGAGGACCAGAACTCCCCGCCTGGTTTCCACTTGAATAATGTTGAGAGGGGATAAGACATGGCCAAGCAGTAGCCAGTCTCTACTATTCATCTTTCACATCAAGTCACCACTTTTATGTTATTTTCCTGCTAGCGTGGGTGGACCCAGCGGAGCCAGGCAGGGACCGCTGTTTCTCAGGACGGGTCACCAGCCATCACCCAGCTTTGCTTGTGGATCAATTGAGTACTAGAAACTATTTTTTTCTATAGAGCTCTATAGTATTTTTTTTTTTGGGTACCCACATTTTGTTTCCTTTGCTGGGAGTATTTTTTTTCTTCTCCTAAATTAAGAAATATCAAATTGTGGATCACCAGGTTTATTTTCGATAAACACTGAAAGAGACTGATTGAAAAGAGACATTACAGAAGGTTTCATTTGTATTGTTGGCTTCTATTTGTGTGATCACTTATTGAAGCTGAAGAGAATTTATTTATTTTATTTTATTTTATTATTTTAGGTCTCTTTTTTGTTTTTTTTGAGTGCTTGTGTCACTTTAATGAAAGAACATATATTGAGTTAAACAAACAGACACTGATTTAAAGGAAAGGTTCCACCAACTATCACTGTGACAGAGGAAGGAGAGTATTACTGTCAGAGATGATGTCACTGATGGACTTACCTGAGCAGGTGAGCGCCACCATGGAGGAAGAGGACAAGATAATTGATGACTCTACACAGTCCCTCAGTATAGATCCAGACTCAAGACAGTCAGATCTGATCCTCCATACAGATCTACGTGAGTCTTCATATCTGTTTCTTGTTGATACAGCAGAGCCAGCAGAGTCCAGCCATAGTAATCTACTGGTCTCCACTCTCCCTGTTTCACCTCCAGTGTACCTGCACAGCGACTGGCTCCTCCCACCAACCTGACAGTCTCTGAACAGAAACAAGAGAGTCATCAGTAAAAGAATAAAGTGAGTTTCATTAGAACAGAAACAAGAGAGTCATCAGTAAAGGAATAAAGTGAGTTTCATTAGAACAGAAACAAGAAAGTGATCTGTGTGATTTTCTGTAGTCCATAATCATTTCTTAGGTCTTTGCAGTGTTTTTACTTCTCTTGATATGTCTGTCTTGCCTCTGTGGGCTGTCTGTGGTTGTTGTTTTTAGCTGGCCAGCGGCTAACTAAGCTAGCCTGGTACTTTGATAGCCTCGTCACCAGATCCAGGTCCATTCCTCAACTGGCCGAGATGGTTACTGCTGATGATCCTTCTGGTGTTAAATCTGCACTAAGAGGAATGTCTGATTAATGAACTCCTTCAAAAGGCAGGCAGTGTGCCTGTTCCACAATGGAACAATAAGTAGAGTTCATGTCCAGTACTTCCTGTAAACAATCCAATCATAATGATAATAACTAGAAAATTCCAGGGAAATTTTGAGTGCCACAGGGCTGCTGCCGGGACGAGTACACGATTTATTTCCAGTGATCAAAAGTATTATTAGCCAACAAAAAAGTAGCTCAGTTTCTTCCCAGCGACAGGTTGCTAAGGGCAGCTAAGGCCCTACGGTTGCTAGGGGCAGCTAAGGCCCTACGGTTGCTAAGGGCAGCTAAGGCCCTGTGGTTGCTACGGCATTTTGAGGATCTTCTTGGAAATGCTCAAAATGCCCCCAGAATTTGGCTTTTGACAAGGACCCGAACAATTGCAAACTGAGAAAACCGTAACTCCTGTCCAAAAACCGAAAAACACCGTGAGAGACACAGAAGCCGGCAGATTCTGACAGTGTTTATTTTATTCAGATATTCCTTAAAATGAGCGAGTAAGCTCAGTGTGAACACAGAGTGAGATTCTTTTGAGAAAAAAAAGATGATTACATTAGAGTCAATGGGGAGTGAGACAGGTACTGCTTCCACTCCTCGTTTGAAAAGTTTACATGCTATCTAAAAACTGTTTGGTATTTTACGTGCAGGTACTAGAGAGCTAGGTGACTCTGAAAAAAGGTGAAAAAATGTGAATTTTGTGGGTTTTTAAAAAAATTCCCATTCATTTACAATGGAGAATGTCCCCATTTTTTGGGAATATCTTTGGGAAAATTGCAATTTAAACACCAGAAGTCATAGCACCTCTTTCCCGATCGCTCCGAGGCACTCCTCTTCAGCATATCATAACTGTGGTGACTGTACCAAATCTGGATTTTCACTTTCCAATGCTAACATTAGTATATTCTATGAGTTGTTATTTTTGAGAGTATTTGGTCATAAACCCAAATAGACTGAGTGTCCACCACTGATGGAGGTGTGAGTAACGTCCTCCAGCTCCTCCTGGAGGATCAGAGGTGTTCCCAGACCACATGAGATACAGTCTCTGTTTTTACCTGATTGGTGATCATCTTCAGCCTGGAGTCCTGGAGAGAAAATCACACAATTAATATTTATATTGGTGCAGAGCTGTGAACTGAACAAACACTGTGAGGCTTTCCAGCAGCTCAGAGCTCATCTCAGTGAAAACACTCATTATTGAACTCACTCAGGAGTCATTTGACCAGTTTACCACTGACCTGCAAACTGGACCTCAATATGACTTTTACATCTGTTTTACCAAATATGCCACAGACTGTTATAATGTATATGTGAAAGTAACATGTTCAGTTTGCAGTAACTAGAAGACGGAGCTAAAAACCAAGTCAGACTAAAGTGTTTGCTCTCTGGTTTAGAAACCTGGAGACTCTGGAAGACAGAGGCAGTCAGCTAGACATCTAAAGTAATCATGTTTCCTGGTTTGTCGGTTGGTTCTTTTTTTGCCTCTTACGTTCTGGAAGTGCCCCTGGCATGACAGAAGTGGCCTCTTTTTTCAAACTAAAATTGCTTAACATAGCGTCTATGAATTGTGCCTCATTTGTTTTACCTTCATTTAATCCTGCAAGTGAACGTTGTTTTGTTTTTTAGTAAAACAGAATTGCTTAATATAGCGTGTATGAATTGTTCATTTATATTTATTTTAACCCTTATTTAATCAGGCAGGTCATTAAGAACTAACGTACTGTATAGAAGATTAATCCTCGTTTTATTTAATCTGAGAACTCTATTCAATCTTAGTTATTATTCAGTCCTATTGTGAGTGTGTGAGAGAGAGTGAACCTACCACCACCACACAAACATAATATTCACATTTGTATTCATAATGTCGATATTAAAGTTAAATCCATGAAACGTTAACATTATAACTTGATTAGTGTAGGTAGTTTTACAGTAGCCTATAAGTTTGTGGAGTCAATTATATCGATACGATAAACATGTAACTGCAACGAAGTTCATAGATTTATGTGTAAACAACGTATGTGGAGTTTTTTAGGCTTTTATTTTTGTTTTTGCTCGGAGCGGCGATTAACTTCCGCCTGACACTTCCGGCAAGGATTGGCGGAATCGTAATTTCTGGTATTTTACGTCACTTCTGTCAAGCCAGAGGCTTTTGTCACATCAGGGGCTTCTGCTCCGGGGCTGCAGCTGGATGCTACTCTCTCACTCTCCTGCTCTGTCTTGCTCGGTGTGTCTCATGTTTAGCTACTCCATCTCTGCCTCCTGACGGTAATGGTACTTGGTAATGGTAAGTGTAGTTTGTTTGTAGCCTTGGAGGCGAGGCTTAGTGAGTTAGAAGCACGGCTCCACACCACGGAAAGCCCGTCAGCTCCAGTAATTAGCCAGCCCCCTGTAGCCGGTGCGAGCCGACCTACAGCTAGTATTAGCGTAGCTGCTAATCCCCCGTGTCTCCCGAGCAGCCGGGAAACCAGGTTGGCTGGGTGACTGCTAGAAGGAAGCATAGCCGCAAACAGAAGCCCACGGTTCACCACCAACCTCTTCATGTTTCTAACAGATTCTCCCCACTCAGCAACATACCTGCTGAGAATCAGACTCTGATTATTGGCAGCTCCATAGTCAGAAACATTAAGTTAATGTTTAAGTTAAGTTAATTAAGTTAATGGGCCAGAGCAGGCGACTTCGAGTCAAACTTAAAACTGCTGGCTAAGGATAAATGTAGATATAGTAAGATTATAAATCATGCTGTTGGAAATGACTCCCGATTAATGTTGAGTCGTGGTGTACATTTGCAAAAACAATGTCGGGCTCCGTAGTTTTCTCTGGGCCCCTTCCTAATCTGACCAGTGATCACATGTATAGCCGTCATCATTCAACCGCTGCTTGTCAAGGTGGTGTCCAGAAAATAATGTTGGCTTCATAGATAATTGGCAGACTAAAATCAGCTGTAAGTAGGGGAGGAATTATTCACAAAATCTGATTAAAATTAATACCACTTCAGCAATAGATCAACAAAATAGGAAAGTTAAATGTGAACTCTTAAACATTAGATCTCTCTCCTCTAAAGGTGTATTAATCAATGATGTAATATCAGGATGAATACACCAGCCTAAATGAATCCAGTCCTCCCAGTCATATTAATACTCACATTCCTCCAGACACCGGCCCAGCAGGTGGAGTTGCAGCCATTTTTAACTCAGACTTAATAATCAATCGCAGACTTAAACTTCGTTATAAATCATTTGAAAGTCTTGTTCTCAGTCTTTCTCATCCCGCCTGGAAAACTCTACAGCCAGTTTTATTTGTTGTAATATATCGTCCTCCTGGCCCGTATGCCCAATTTTTATCTGACTTCTCAGAGTTTTTATCAAATTTAGTCCTCAGTACTGATAAAGTACTTATAATAAGTGACTTTAATATTCATGTGGATGATAATAATGAATTTTATTTATTAGATTCAATTGGCTTGGCAGATGGCTTTGTCTGGTCTGAGTAGAATCAAGCAGAACTCAAAATCCCATAATCCCCCTGGGGGACTCCTTCCCTGATTGGCTGTGAGTCTCCTGATGTCACTTCCTGCTGATGATGTCACCTGAGCCAGACAAAAGCCAGCTGCACACCGTAAACAATGCTCTTTCACTAGTTATTGTGCCAGGAGAGACGCGGGAGACTTAAAGAAACGTGTTTCTTTCCTCTGGAGCCAAGAGACAGAGTTCATCTGTGATTAGCAGCTGACTCAAGTCAGCTTTTGATTCAAGTGAAATTCATCTTATTTTGTAAGTTAAATACAAGAATGCATTAAAATGTCAGTGAATTAAAATATCACAAATAGAGTCAATATAACATGAACTATAAAGTTTATTTTCCCTGAACAAAGAAAGCAGAAACATGTTTTTGTAGATATTTCATGTTTCATTCCTGCAGATTGTGTAAATGTAGACTGCAGGACGAGGCACTCTGTTATTTAGAAAATAATTAAATGGAAATAGTGAAAATAATCCTCAAGAAAAGACAAAGACATTCAACCAGAAGGCTTCATGTTTTGCTGCATCATGCAGTGAATAGCAGTCACTGAATTCTGTTTCAAATGTGACTCATAAAAATTAAATAAATGAAACCGTTCTTGTTTCTGCCTCCAGATCGTCCACTGCCGAGCATCACGTTAATCTCTCCTCATAAGTAAAAGGAATATTTGTGTTTAAATGTTGGGAGTTAAAGTCAAAAGTCATCCGAAGAATAAATAGTAGAAGTACAAATCCTTTGTTACTTCCCACCTCTCCTTCCAGCCCACCCCCCTCCACACCTGTCCTGTATCAGTCCTCACTGTCCTCCCAGTCTGTCCTTGTCTCACCTGTTCCTCGTCCACCTGCTAGTCATTTTCCCACAGGAGATGCTTTTTGAGATGATTTTAATGAATGGATTCATTAATAATTCCCATGTTTCTTTGCACATCAGGATGTTTTCTGAAAAGCTGCCTGCCGTTGTTGACAGGAATAAAAGAGGTCAAAAACATTTGCATCCTTCACCCACCTGCCTTTTTCTCTTAAGCCCAAGAGTAGCATTTAAACTGTTAACCACCTGATGTGTCTGCAGTTTATTTGCATGGATCACTACATCAATGCCCTTCACATGCTGTTAAGTGAGAAAGTTGAAGCCGTCAGAGTCAGTGTGGTTTATGTGGCTGCTGTGTAGCTACGCATGACTCTGAATTTGTTCAGTTTTCTTCTTCTAAATGTTCATAAGTCAGTTTTTCTGGAACAAGATGGTCCACAGGAAATATAATGTGTCTCCACTACAGCTTCCATGTGAACACATCAGTTATTAAACTGTGAAACTATCAGGACTGAACTGAACATATTTCACTACTTTTTACTGGTAAAGTTTTCCTTCAGTCAACTTTTGACTTAAATTCAGTATTTTTACAAAGAGGATTTGAGTCTTTCACACATCCATCATTAAAGCAGAGTCCTACCTGAGCTGCACAGCAACAGCAACACCATCAGCAGGTGATCCATGACCAGGTAGACCGTCTGTCTCTGTGTCTGTCGCTCTCCTCTGATGATCTGTTTCCTCTTTTATCACACGTGAGCAAGAATTTACTCTGGTAAGCAGTTTGACAGAGTGACTGGAAGTAACAGACAATAAACATGTTGCCAGGGTAACAGATATGTTCTCTGTAACCTCAGATGCTTTCTGTCAGAGACAAACCTCATAACTTCATTTAGTTCAATTTTAAACAATTGTTTGTGCTTTAGGAAGTTTTGAGTTGTTATTATTAAAAACTAAAAGTGTGTGATTGAAAACAGGAAGCTGACAAACCACAAACACCGTTCTGTTTCCTCACTTTACTCTTTTTTGAACCTCTTCCCGTTCTCAGTCCGAGTTTGCTAATAATCAGCATTTTCTTTTGCTCTGCTACTTCAGATTAAAACTGAAATGAAAGTTTACCACAGTTCACACAGAAAAATATAAATAAATAAATGTAGAAATACTGAAATCGCTTAAACATAAGATTATTTTGGAAAATGTAGAAAATAAATCCTTGACATTATTTAGTTATTTAGTTCTCTCATTACCAAAATGAAAAGAAAGAAAAAACCCTGTGAGACCATTTACTGTGAATGTGTGTCAGACACTTTACATATATGATACCAACTTACTGTCATACATTACACAGCCTTCTGAACAAGGACTGCCCTTAGTAACTGCCCTACGGTTGCTAAGTGCAGCTAAGGCCCTACGGTTGCTAAGTGCAGCTAAGGCCCAACGGTTGCTAAGGGCAGCTAAGGCCTTACGGTTGCTATGGCGATTTGAGAATCTGCTTGGAAATGCTCAAAATGCCCCCAGAATTTTGCTTCTGACAAGGTCCCGAACAATTGCAAACTGTGAGAAAACCGTAACTCCTGTCCAAAAACCGAAAACACTGTGAGAGACACAGAAGCCGGCAGATTCTGACAGTCGTTATTTTATTCAGATATTCCTTAAAATGAGCGAGTAAGCTCAGTGTGAACACAGAGTGAGATTATTTTGAAAAAAAAGACGATTACATTAGGGTCAATGGGGAGCAAGACAGGTATTGCTGCCGGTCTCGGCCCCCCCGTTTAAATTTTGTGCAGACCCCGCCTGTCAACCTCATATTTTATGAATTCCAACACCTATGTCTACATTTTGACCAAAAATTATTTGTCTCCTTTTTATGGTTTGGCCGTGAGCTCGAGTTAAAAATAAAAAACAAGGTTATTTTTTTTTTTAAAGATTTTGTTGGCGCCTTTATTTATCAGTAGACCGACAGGAAACATGGGAGAAAGAGGGGGGTGTGACATGCAGCAAAGGACCTCCGATCGGGATTCGAACCGGGGTCGGCTGCGTATATGGCATGAGCTCTAACCACTCGACCACCTGCACGCCGCAAGGTTATTCTTTTACTGCTTCTCTCACTCAAGCTAACTGCCGGTTCTACTCCTCGTTTGAAAAGTTTATGTTATTTAAAAACTGCTTGGTATTTTTTGAAAGAGTATAGATAGATAGATAGATAGATAGATAGATAGATAGATAGATAGATAGGTCAGTCTTCTCTACTTTAACAATCAAATAAGGGTCATCTCTTCTCTATTTACTAGCGTAGCATTAGCACTTCTTAGCTAACTGAACAGTCTGCAGAGACACAAACAAAGGTGACAAAAAAAATACCAACATTTAGTTTCAGTAAGTTACTGTCCAGAACATTTTATTGCGACAGTGTTTAACCATCTTAAGCGTCAGCAGCACCGTGTGTGTGTGTGTGTGTGTGTGTGTTTGTGTGTGTATGTGCATGTGCACGTGCACACGTGCAATATGTGAGAAGCCATCGGTATCAGTGGAGTTTCACTGATTTGGGTTTTCTCTCAATAAACAAGCGAAACATTCAATGATGAAGCTCTGAAAACAGTAAATGATGGATGAGTGAACATTCAGCAGAAACACATCTGATAAAACAGCAAAACTAACATAAAACATTTAATTTCACTTGATTTTGATTTTTGTCATTTTCTTTTTCTCAAAAAACAAATATATTGAAAATAGCAATAACACATTTGAGCTGAAAAAGTGGTGTATAGAATAAAAAATATAAACTCATAAATCATCCAATCAGATCTCCTCTCTGCTCTTCTTCTAGTGGTTTTAATAAAGGTCTCACTACTTCCTGTTTTGGAGCGTTGGTGCTGGTGATGATTTTCTTCTTCAGAGGGTTTGTGTTTGTCCTCAGAGGTCCTACTCTGCTCCCTGAGCTCCTTCCTCTTCAGCCGGCTCACCTTCAGCTCTGGAAACACCGGGATTATAATAACTCAGCTCAATGTTCTCCGGTGGGTCTGACTTCTGCCCCCTGCTGGCCTGGAGAGACATGACAACACAGATCTACATCACTCCTCTCTTCAGTTCAGTATCACAACATGTTTAGAGATGCTACTGCTAATGTGACAGTAAACAGCTGATTGTGTTAATGGGACTATCATAATATCCTGAATATGAACTAAGACTTTCTGAGAATAGTAATGTCATGTAGACCATCTTAAAAAGATCAGCATTATGTGAAGTTTACCATAAGATAATAAACTGCAGAAATCCTTCTGTTCTAGTGGTGTAGACTGAGTAAATGTTCATCATTCACTCATATCTCAACTCCTAAAGTTTAAGAGTTTAATCTTTCCTGATGTTAGCGTGTCAGGTAATGTTTAGTAGTATTCTACTTCTAATCAATAATAATACTAATCACTAACAACTACTAATATTTTTAACATTACAATTTTGTAGTGCACATTTCCGTGGTTCATAAAATGTCACCAAAATAAAGTTAAGTTAATAAAACAGGTTCAGTACCTTCAGGATGAAATAGACGGCAGCTACGATCAACGGCAGGACGACCAGCAGGACGACCAGTGTGATGATAGAACCTGTTCTGTAAGGTTTCTTATCTGGGGGTTTTTCATCTGGATCTGATGAGACACATTCAGTCATCACATTAGATCACATGACATCATGAGGACAACAGCTCCCATCAAACAGAAACTTTAATGACGTTAAATCTCCTAAAATCAGTGAAGTCTGAAGCAGCTTGTTGATTCAGCTCTTAGAGAATAAGGTCATCTGATCCTCTCTGTATGCTGATGATGTTCAACAAAAACCACTCATGTGTTCACAGCTGCTTTGAAAGAATGAATGAAAGTCTGCTGATTCTCTCCTTAAAGCTCCTGTCTGCTTAAAATGATTCAACTGATTGTTAACAGTCAACATCTTTACATGCAGTAAAATCAGATGTGATCCTGGTGAAGCTCTGAGTTCATCATGTAAACCCTGTTTATTATCATTATAGTGCTTATCTGGCTTCACTTTTACTTTCCACTACAACACAGTTGTTATGGTTGAATAATGTTAAAGAAGCCGGGAAGGAAACAGTTTACAGCTCCTTCATCAGATTGTGACTCAGCTCTCTGTAGGTCGCTGGGTCGCTCCGGCTGCCTCATGACTTTTTATCAAACATGGAAACAAAGTCAGTGTGACGTCTCAGTTGGACTGAGCTTCACACTCTGCTTCAGCTTACCTGTGACAGTGAGAGAGAGCAGACGGCTCTCAGAGGAGAAGTTATGAGAAAAAACATAGACGCCATAAACACAGCTGTAGTTTCCTTGGTGGGCCGGGTCTGCAGCAGGAAACAGGAAGTCAGCAGAGTGATTGACAGCTGGCTGGGTGTAGTTGTATGTTGTGTTGGAGGAGCTGAAGGTGAGCTGGAAGGAGCCTCCTGGGTACTGAGGCTGGACGGAGCAACTGATGGTGAAGCTGGAGCCCTGGAGAACCTGAAACCCCTGCTGCTGGGCCCCGGAGACCCCGTCCATGGTAGGAGACACAAAGATGATTGGCTTAAGCAGCAGGTCTGTAAATACAAAGAGATGATTGGCTGAAGTGTAACGCCTCTCTTTTGTGTTTGTATGCACGTGCCACACCGCATTTGTTAAACGGGGTGTTTAATTATTGAAAAATAGTTTTATTTTGAAATGCTTTATTTAGAAAACCGGTTTCTCTCGTTGTTGCTTTGTTTGACTTCCTGCCCGGCTTGACACATTCAGCCGCGGCACGCGGAGAAAATAGACCAGACGCTGAAATAATCGCTGCACGGTGTGAGCCGGCAGCGGGGCAGAGCGCCATGGTACTTCCTATGTGAACGACACCATTGATTAACATGAGCACCGAAAGGAAAATAGCTCCGCTTCTCGGCGCTTCGCAGCTAATCGCTGCGCTCCGTGTCCGGTGTGAACCTGGCCTTACATGGTTAAAAAGCTTCTGTTTAAATCCCACCAAATGGGACAACTACACCAGACATTTACCTGCATCTGGGAGTAATAGCAAGGGATTATGGGTAATCCTTTTTATGTCTGTGGGCAAAACAATTTTAACTAACTGCAAAGTATGTGAAAGTCAAGATGACTTTATTTATTTGCATATTTTTTGTCTTACATTAATTTCGACATGTTTTTTTGTAAGTTACCCCCTTTGTTTTTTATGTTTTAGCGCAGTTAGTTTCTTTCGAGACAGACCATGTCAAGTAACAACTAATAAAAAGACAGAGCACATTCATACCAAATTGCTTGCTCATGATCAAATGAATCAAAGAATACAGTCTAGTCCTGCTCCATGTGAAAAGTGCCTCAAGATGATTCTTGTGATTTGGCCTGAGATTGATTGATTAAAGTCATCAGCCACCACCACTGTCTGAACTCCATGGGGGGAACTATCTTACTGCTGCTCAGGACAGACGTCCTTTGATTCTAAAACTCTCCCTGCAGAGTCCAAACACCAAGTGGCTTTGAATATACCTACTATATACCTACCTACCAAAAAGTGGAGTCTCCCCCAGCCCCAACAACCCCACAAGTGGAGTCTCCCCTAGCCCCACCAGGAGACTCCCAACTTTCACCCACCAGGACCCCATCCAGCCTTTCATTCTCTCCACTCAGTCAGGACTCCCCACTTCTGGATTTCACCGACAAGATGAATGACCTTCTCAATGTTGGAATCCTACTCACACCACGCCCAAATCCCATTTTTTCTCCCCTCAACTTCCCTCATCGTCGAGCCCCTCCCATTCCACCACGCTGGAAACAACCATCATCCAAGAGTCACAGAGCCCCCCCACCTCCTTTGACTCAGATCATCTGTGAGTCTGACTGATATGTGCCGGGTCCAGGCTGCAATACTGATACCAATTATGTTCTCCCCCAGGAAAAGTCAGGGCCCTATGGAGTTCAGGTAGTTTTCTCAATCCCTGTGATGACAGGTAACAGAAGAATGGTTAAACTGGTGAGAAATAAAAAGGATTCAATTAAATCTGCCAATTTATTAAGTATAGCATGTCAACCTCAAAATATACCAGTGTCTCCTGTTATCTCCACAAGGTTAGCTCTACTCAATATCAGATCGCTAGCCAACAAATCACTGGTAGTTAATGACGTCATTATGACCTAGACCTAGACCTATGATCTAGATGTTTTACTTCTTAGTGAAACATGGCTGACTGACTGTAGCTGTTGTGCTATTCTCAATGAGGCAGCACCAACAAATTTTAGTTTTATGAACAAGTGTGGAACTGGTAAGAAAGGCGGGGGAGTTGCTGCCATCTTTAAATCTGTATTTCAGTGCAAGGAAATTACATTAGGTGATTTTAGCTCTTTTGAATATCTCTGTTTTTTATTAAAAGGTGATCCAAAAGTTCTTTTTTTAATCATTTATAGACTTCCAAGATACTCAGGAACATTCATTGGTGAGTTTGCTGATCTGCTGTCAGTTATCTGCACTGACTACAACTTTTTTATCATAACAGGGGATTTTAATATTCATGTAGACAATAACATGGACAGTAACGCCAAAGAACTCTCTGCTCTACTTGACACTTTTGGCCTCTTGCAACATGTGAAAGGGCCCACACACACTCGAGGACACACTCTGGATCTGGTTATCTGGTGTTCTTTGACTTACAGATCACTCCAGATGTTCAGTTAACCTCTGTGTCTGTTAGCAGAAGGTACATAAATGAGAATACCAGTGCAAAGTTTATGGAGGCTATAGCTATGTCACCAACTGTGAGTGCAGAGTCAGTTGATGAACTCCTGGATAAATTTAACTGGAAAATCTCAAATGTCAACGATGCTGTTGCACCTATTAAAACTAAGAAGACCTTGAGCAGCAAAACATCATGGAGGAACACTAGGATGGTAAAGGCTTTAACATCATGGAGGAACACTAGGATGGTAAAGGCTTTAAAACAGGAAGCAGCAAAACATCATGGAGGATCACTAGGATGGTAAAGGCCTTAAAAACATCATGGAGGAACACTAGGATGGTAAAGGCTTTAAAGACAGAAAGCAGTAAAACATCATGGAGGAACACTATGATGGTAAAGGCTTTAACATCATGGAGGAACACTAGGATGGTAAAGGCTTTAACATCATGGAGGAACACTAGGATGGTAAAGGCTTTAACATCATGGAGGAACACTATGATGGTAAAGGCTTTAAAAACAGAAAACAGGACAGCAGAGTGTAAGTGGAGAAAAATTAAACTTCAAATTCACCTTGACCTCTACAAACAAAGTATTTGTAATTTTAAATATGAGTTACTCAAAGCTAGACAGCGACACTTTTCTGAAATTATTAATAAGAACATCAACAACACTCGTACTCTGTTTGCTACGGTTGATAAGCTTACAACCCCCCCTAAACAGATAGCTCCAGAACTCCTTTCCACAGAAAAATGCAATGAATTTGCTTTTTCAGTGAATAAATCCAGTCCATAAGGTTAAATATCAACACAAATCAACAAAACAATAAAATGATGCAATCCCTAAGACCTCCCAGGAATAACTCAACTGCAATGTCAGAATTTAAAACAGTTGACCAAAAAACCATAGAGGAAACAGTGCAGCATCTAAAACCATCAACATGCTGTCTTGACACAATGCCATCAGATTTCTTTAAAACTATTGTGAACTCTGTCCAAACAGATTTGAGACAAGTAATAAATAGCTCACTTAAATCAGGTGTGTTTCCTAAACTCCTAAAAGTAGCTGCCATTAAGCCACTCTTAAAAAAGAGAACGCTGGATGCTTCCATGTTAACCAACTACAGACCTATCTCAAATCTTCCCTTTATAGCCAAGATCGTTGAGAAAGTGGTTTTTAATCAACTCAGTAATTTCTTGAACTCCAGTGGCCTTTTTGACAAATTTCAATCAGGCCTCCGACCTAACCACAGTACAGAAACAGCTCTTATTAGAGTGTTAAATGACATAAGGTTGAACACTGACTCAGGCAAGGTGTCAGTTCTGGTCCTGTTGGATCTCAGTGCTGCGTTTGACACTGTGGATCACAGTATGCTGTTGAACAGGTTGGAAACTTGGGCAGGACTCAGCGGAACAGTCCTAGACTGGTTCAGGTCCTACTTGGAAGAGCGGAGTTATTTTGTGACCATTGGACCAAAATTTCCTTCAATTAAATCAGGACAAAACTGGGGTGGTCACGTGATCCGGATCAAGATGGACGCTTGAAACTTTTCTCCGCTCCAGGCTTCAGATAAATCCGTTACTTTCTCCAAGTAAACTCACTATAATCAGCCAAATCGAACTGAAGGAATGCCTAGAAAGCAGCGTGGCAAGGACTACCCTATTTTTTCACCGTCGACTTCCGCCATTCAAAAGAAAATCGCCGAAGTACAAGCGGCTACACGTGTCTCGAGCGAGGCTAATCAAGGTGATGCTAACACCTCGGAGCTAACGCTAACTGACCAAACAGCTATGGAGCAGATTTTAGCTGAAATAAAGTCTGTGGCCTCCCGGGTGAACGACATGGATCAATCAGTCGGCGCTCGCCTGGATACCATTGACGGTGCACTAAATGACATAAAAGTATCCGTCACATCGGTGGAGAGCTCGTTGTCGGCTCTTTCTAACCGAGTGACGGACCTAGAAAAGCGCATAGAAGAGGCTGAAGAGAGGGTCTCCGCCGCAGAGGACAGCACCGGTGCTCAGGGCACCTGCATTGCCACCCTGGAAAAAACAGTGGTGCAGCTTCAACTTAAAGTTGACGATCTAGAAAACCGTGGCCGACGCAAAAATTTGAAAATTGTCAACCTCCCAGAGAAAACGGAGGGCAACACTCCCCTTGCGGACTTCCTCCAGACATCTTTGCCGACCTTAGTCGGCTTGCCTGTTGACTATCCCCCGCTGGAGATTGAACGCGCCCACCGAGCCCTGGCTCCCGCCCCGGCTCCAGACAAGCCCCCGAGAAGCGTCTTGGTCCGGTTTCTGCGATACTCCCAGAGAGAAGCTGTGCTCAGAGCAGCGATGAAGAAACGCGACATCAACCACGGTGGCTCCCAGCTACGATTCTACCCTGACCTGTCCGCGGAGGTCCTGCGGAGGCGGCGAGAATTTGACACCGTAGGGAAAGCGCTGGCCCGACACAACAAATACCGTGGTTTTGCCTACCCAGCGCGCCCCCGGTGTCTCCACGAAGGGCAAATTCGCCTCTTTGACACCCCTGAATCTGCGGCTGCATTTCTGGAGACCTTAAAGTGAGACATATATATATTTTCATTTCCAATGTTATCACATGATGGAGAAAGTCGGACGTTACAGGTAATTACACTGAGCCCTCACTGAACATTGTGCATCTCTCTGTGACCACGACATGGACTGAGAGGGCAATTTACACAACGGTTTAATTTGTAGTATTTCCCCTTGAAATAGGGTGATTTTAGTTTTATCCTTTTTTACTCTTTATAACAGAACACTTAAGGACTGTTGATTTTGCATTATATTCAGTATGATCACACTATAAAGTGCTTTTTCTTTTACATTATTTATTTATTTATTTTTTTTTTTCTCTCTCTTATTACAAGTACTGCACTTACGTTTTGAAGTTAGTCTTTATAGCTAAGCCGTTATGTGTAAGTCCATGTACACCTTGCACAAATGTTGTGGTCCAAGCAATAATTTGGAAACTCATCATTCTGGGGTGTTTCTCAGTGGTGCTCATCACTTAGCCTGGAGTTAGACACTGTTTCAGGTGTCTTAGTTGTTGCTGTGATCTAACTGTTAAGTCAGGATTTGGACTATGCTTAGAATACCCAGTGACTTCTTTTGGGGGGGTTTTTTCCTGTCGTTTGGGGACAGGATAGGGGAGGGTAAGCGCTGCTGTTTAGATCTTTTGCGTTTTATTTTCCTATTGTTAAATGTCTGGAGCCTAGGTTCATTCCTTCATATAACTGTTTGCACCTTGACTGATCCCTCTTTACTCAGTACCTGTTACTCAATTACTTTCGTGCTCTGTAGCCCTCATGTCTGGTTCACTTAAACTCACCACTTGGAATGTCCAGGGATTGGGCCATGTAATTAAAAGGAAGAAAATTTTAACATATCTGAAAAAACAAAAATCTGATATAGCATTACTCCAGGAAACAAAGCTATCTAATACAGAACATCTGAAACTTAAGAGGGACTGGGTAGGCCAGATTTACTTTTCTTCTCATTCACAGAACAAAAAAGGTACAGTTATTCTTATAAATAAGAACATTCCCTTCATATTGGAACATGAAGAAAAAGATTCAGAAGGCAGATTTATTTTGATCAAAGGTTCAATTCTTGAACAGCACATAACTATTCTCAATGTTTACGCCCCAAACAATGATTCACCTCAGTTTATGTCACGAATGATTTTGATGTTTAACCACCATTGCAATGGCCTGGGCTTCTTAGCCGGCGATTTTAATTGTATAATGAATGCCTCTTTGGATAAATCCTCCTCTGCAAACTTATCTAACCCGAGGTCATCGGCCGTCCTTAAAAATTTATGTACCGACACTGGATTGATAGATGTATGGCGACACCTAAATCCTAAAGTGAGGGACTACACGTTTTATTCACACCCCCACAATTCGTATTCGAGACTAGATTATTTCTTCATTCCCGAACAGTTCTTACATTCTGTTCAAACCTGTTGTATAGAGTCCATTGTTTTATCAGATCATGCTCCGGTACATCTGTACATTAACCCAGTGTTTAACATCCCTAGAACCCCCAATTGGAGATTCAATACATCATTTTTGAATAAGGATTCTTTTTGCACCTTTGTACGGACTAACTTATCACAATTCTGGCTCGAAAATAAAAGCTCTCCGGTGTCCTCTGCCACAATCTGGGATGCAGCTAAGGCCACTTTACGTGGACACCTTATTTCTTATTGTTCTCATCAGAAAAAAACCCTAGAAGAAAACAGAAAAAATCTTGAAAGAGAAGTAACTAGATTGGAGCAAATACATAAGCAGTCACCAACAACAGCAAACTTAAAGGCTCTAGTGGCTGTTAAGACTGAACTTAACATGGATCATACTCGTCATGTCCATAAACTTCTACTTTACACAAATCAGAAATATTATGAATTTGGTAACAAATCCAGTCGCCTGCTTGCCCACCAGTTGAAAAATCAAAATAACGATCACTCAATTAACATGATAAGAACACAGAACGGAGATGTCACATGTGATCCAGTGACTGTTAATAGCACATTCCGGGACTTTTATAAATCCTTGTATAGTGCAGAGCAGGTCGACGCCACGGCTATCGCTTCATATTTAAATAACATTTCTTTGCCTACTATTGCGGAGGAGGATCGCTCCAACTTAGATGCTGCATTCACGCCGGAGGAGGTCTGGGCTGCAATCCAGTCTATGCCTAATGGGAAGTGTCCGGGCCCAGACGGGTTTCCATTGGAATTTTTTAAGAAATTCTGGGCAGAGATCCATCCAATCTTTATGCCGGCCATCAATGGTATTTTAAAAGAGGGCATCCCCTCTTCTTGGAGATATGCCTCTATTAGTCTACTTTTAAAAAAAGATAAAAACCCATTGAATTGTTCATCATTTAGACCTATTAGTCTCCTCAACGTGGACTACAAAATTATTGCAAAAGTACTGGCTCGTAGATTGGAAACCATCCTTCCGAAAATAATAAACCCAGACCAGGCAGGATTCGTTAAATCAAGATATGGTACAGACAATGTGCGTCGTGCTCTTAATGTTGTTCAGTATCTTAACACTCATAAAAATCCAGCTCTGATAGTCTCCCTCGATGCCGAAAAGGCCTTTGACCGAGTGGAGTGGTCTTTTTTGTTCCCTGTATTAGAAAAATTCGGTCTGGGCCCTAACTTCATTGATATTGTTAAGTCCTTCTACTCAGACCCAATAGCCACAGTTAACACTAACGGCCTGCTATCCGATGGCTTCCCAGTGCGCAGGGGCTGCAGACAAGGGTGCCCCCTGTCACCTTTATTATTTATATTATTTATTGAACCTTTGGCTGAGGTCATCAGAGCTAATCCTGATATATCTGGAGTTAGGGTAGGTGAAGAAAACCACATCATTTCCCTATTTGCTGATGATGTCCTTTTATATCTGAATAAACCTGAGAAATCAATTCCGGCAGTTTTACATACCATAGCCACATTCAGCGCCTTATCAGGTTATAAGATTAACCTTGGGAAATCAGTCGCTACGCCCTTTAATGTTCCCCAGAATATGTCAATTCAATCTCCTTTTCAAGTGTCTAAGAGGGGTTTCAAATATTTAGGCATCTTTGTCACCCCTGACTTAAACAACCTGTTTGAAACTAATTATTCACCTCTAATTCAAAAGATTAAAAATGATCTGACAAAATGGACCTCCCTCCCAACCTCTCTCCTTGGGAGAATCAACACTATAAAAATGAATGTTCTCCCTCGATTGAACTATTTATTTCAAAATCTCCCATGCTTTTTGACTTCTGCATTTTTTAAGTCACTGAACTCCCATATCTCTCGCTATATTTGGAATAATAAACATCCAAGAGTTAAGTTTTCTTTACTTACCAAGCCAAAAGACCTGGGAGGCTTGTCCCTGCCCAATTTACAATTATATTATTGGTCTGCACAACTTAAAACAATGTCAAATTGGTTTATGAACAGGAAAGATTCTCTATGGTTGGGTCTAGAATCCTCATTCTGTTATCCCCGAAGGCTTAACTCCCTTCCTTTTATCAATAATATAGATCAATTAAATCTTCTCAAGAATAACATAATTATTTATAACACATTGTTGGCTTGGCGAGATGCAAGGAAATACCTCAATATTGCTCCTGCCATCTCTCTTTGTTCTCCCCTAGCTCTGAATCCAGATTTACCAGCACAGATTAGGAGTATTGGTTTGTTGGATTGGATGTCTAAGGGTTTGTCAAATTTTACAGATCTGTTGGATTCTGACTCGGTTAAATCATTTGAGCAAATCAGGGCGGGTTTTAATATACCCCACAAAGATTTTTATAAGTATCTCCAAATTCGCCACTTTGTAGGATCTCTCTTGAAGACAGGCGGGATACGTATGAGATTGTCAGAACTGGAAAACACTATAGTTCTGGCAAAGTCCCCTAAAGGACTGATCTCCAAGCTTTATACTTCATTGCTTTATTCTGATTCTTCTGGATATGACTCTCTGAAGTGGTTGTGGGAGCGAGATTTGGAGGTGACGTTTACTCCTGTAAACTGGGACAAGATCTGCAGTGGGATTTTTCCTAAATGTACTTCAATTTCTATACATGAACAGAACTTCAAATTTTTTCACAGAACTTACTATACTCCTGTTCGCCTCCAGAAAATGTTTCCTGACACTTCCAACCTTTGTTTTAAATGTAAGACACACAAAGGTACATTTATCCATGTGTTTTGGTCATGTGACCACATCCAGACTTTCTGGAAGGGGGTTCACTCTGTAATCCAGGAGGTCATTGGTAAACAGCTTTTGTTGACTCCCTCTTTCTTTTTACTTAACCATGATGCTCCAGACAATTCTTTGGACACAGACACGAAATCTCTATTGACAATTCTTTTGTTCCTGGCTAAAAAATGTATCTTGCTGCGGTGGTCAACTCCCCAGGTTCCCACAGTTGACATGTGGATATCACAGATTTCTGCTCTTATTCCTCTCGAGAAGTTGACTCATGACCTCAATCACAAATCGGACAAATTTTGGAGGATCTGGGAACCATTGGACTCCTTTTTAAAGAAGCTTTAACTCAGCGTCTGTCCATGCAAGATGAGGACTGCCAGTTTTTTCTGTAACTTATTCTGTGTATGTGCTCTTCGTTTACCTGTCTCTCCTTATTTATTTATTTTTATTTACTTATTCACTTTATGCATACGTACAACGCAGCGCTCACTGTTGGTTTGGGGTGGGTTTTCTTTTTCCTTTTTCCTTTTTAGTTGTTCCGCTATGTCCTGTTTGTACTTATAAAATTGAATAAACCAATAAAAAGAAAATTAAAAAAAAAAAAAAATCAGGACAAAACTGAGGTCATTGTTTTTGGCAATAAAGAGAAGAGGATTGCTGTCAGTAAACATCTGGAGTCACTCTCTCTAAAAACTAGGGACCAAGTCCGAAACCTTGGCGTGCTGATAGACTCAAATCTGACTTTCAGCAGTCACATCAAATCAGTCACCAGAACAGCCTTCTATCAGCTTAAGAACATATCCAGAGTGAAGGGTTTTATGTCTCAAACAGACCAGGAGAAGTTTATTCATGCTTTCATCTCAAGTAGACTCGACTACTGTAACGGTCTTCTGACTGGACTCCCACAAAAAAGCATTAAACAGCTGCAGCTCATTCAGAACGCCGCAGCTCGAGTTTTAACCAGAACAAAGAGATCAGAGCACATTACTCCAGTTCTACAGTCTTTACACTGGCTCCCAGTCAGCTCTAAAGTCTTTACACTGGCTCCCAGTCAGTTCTAAAGTCTTTACACTGGCTCCCAGTCAGTTCTAAAGTCTTTACACTGGCTCCCAGTCAGTTCTAAAGTCTTTACACTGGCTCCCAGTCAGTTCTGAAGTCTTTACACTGGCTCCCAGTCAGTTCTAAAGTCCTTACACTGGCTCCCAGTCAGTTCTAAGGTCTTTACACTGGCTCCCAGTCAGCTCTAAAGTCTTTACACTGGCTCCCAGTCAGCTCTAAAGTCTTTACACTGGCTCCCAGTCAGTTCTAAAGTCTTTACACTGGCTCCCAGTCAGTTCTAAAGTCTTTACACTGGCTCCCAGTCAGCTATAGAATAGATTTTAAAGTTCTGCTACTGGTCTACAAATCACTGAATGGTTTAGGTCCAGAATACATGAATGACATGTTAGTAGAATATAAACCCAGTAGAGCTCTGAGATCTACTGACTCAGGTCAGATAGTTGAGCCCAGAGCTCTGAGATCTACTGACTCAGGTCAGATAGTTGAGCCCTTTTTATGTAAAGCACATTGAGTTCCTGTTGTGTATGAAATGTGCTATATAAATAAAGCTATGGAGCTATTACTGTTGCAATATTATTTGCAAATGCGTATCTCAATCTGTGTGTGTGTAATATGATCTGTGTGTGTGTAATATGATCTGTGTGTGTGTAATATGATCTGTGTGTGTGTAAAAAAAATCTGTGTGTGTGTGTAATATGATCTGTGTGTGTGTAAAAAAAATCTGTGTGTGTGTGTAATATGATCTGTGTGTGTGTAATATGATCTGTGTGTGTGTAAAAAAAATCTGTAAATGTCTGTCATCACTTACAACTCAGGCAGGAGCGCTCGATTGGCTGTGTTTTTACACGTGAATTTTGCAACACTTCTGCCGCGGCAGATCTGTGTGTAGAAATGAGATTTGTCTGTGACCTCAGTGTTCCTTTGCCCTGAGCTCAGGCTCACAGGCTCACGCTGCCTGGCTGCAGTAGCAGTACCGCCTACACACAAGTTCATGTTTCAACAGTAACTTAGTTGTCAGAAGTATTATTGCCTTCTTAAAATAAATTATCAGTAATGTTATTTGTGAACAAGTTACGTTTGCTCAGCTTGTGTGTGTCACTGAGCAAATATGTCAAGTAACAATACTTCTGACAACTAAGTTACTGTTGAAACATGAACTTGTACTTACAGCGAACACTCTTGAATCCATGTGTATTGCCTCCCGACCATACACTCGACACAACGCCAACCGTGAGCGCAATGAAATGACCCCAAATGACACGCTTATCATCACTGGGTGCTACGCGCCGACTGGTGGTGTGTAGGCGGTACTGCTACTGCAGCCAGGCAGCGTGAGCCTGTGAGCCTGAGCTCAGGGCAAAGGAACACTGAGGTCTCAGTTTGAATCAATGAGCCTCCAGGAACAAGCTAACTTCTCCACCCTTTAGGATGCTGTCATCCTAGATAAGTTTACAGTTCAGTCCAATGGAAACCACCAACTATCACTGTGACAGAGGAAGGGAAATATTACGGTCAGAGATGATGTCACTGATGGACTTACCTGAGCAGGTGACCTCCATGATGAAGGAAGAGTAATCTGAAAATACACAGTCCATCAGTGCAGATCCAGAATGAAGACAGTCAGATCTGATCCACCATACAGATCTGCGTGAGTTTTCATATCTGCGTCCTATTGAAACAGCAGAGCCACAGTCCAAATATCTACATATTACATCTGCTTCTTTCAAGGTCCAGAGAGAGACACTCCAGAGCCAGTCAGAGTGACTCACTGGTTTCCACTCTCCCAGTTTCACCTCCAGTGTACCTGCACAGCGACTGGCTCCTCCCACCAACCTGACAGGCTCTGAACAGAAACAAGAGAGTCATCAGTAAAAGAATAAAGTGAGTTTCATTGGAACAGAAACAAGAGAGTCATCAGTAAAAGAATAAAGTGAGTTTCATTAGAACAGAAACAAGAGAGTCATCAGTAAAAGAATAAAGTGAGTTTCATTAGAACAGAAATGAAGACAAATCAAAGCTGCAGCTCCTCTTCTACCTGGTAAGCAGGTGAGTCCAACAGCTTTACCAGGTGAGCAGGTTCTTCTAGCTGAGTCTGATCTTCTACAGTCCAGGAGAGCAGACTCATTGCCTCCACACTGGAACTCTTTGGTCCACATTGGAGCCTCCACTTCTCCATAGAGCGCCCCCTGGAGGACTAAAGGAGCCCCACAGTCAAGCTCCCTACAGGCCACCTCTGCATCCTGCTGGTCAAAGTCAGCTTCACACACTGAGGACCACGACTGCTCAGACTTCACCTCCAGTCTGCCTGAACACAGACTAGTCCCATTCACCAGCCTGACAGAGTCTGGAGAGAGAGAGGACCATCATTAGTTTTGGGAATATTCAACTGCAACATTCATACCAATAAAGCTTTTTCTGAATTTGAAAGTAACAACTGATAAAAAGACAGAGCACATTTATACCCAAGTGCTTGCTCGTGATCAAATGAATCAAAGAATACAGTCTAGTCCTGCTCCATGTGAAAAGTGCCTCAAGATGATTCTTGTGATTTGACCTGAGATTGATTGATTGAAGTCATCAGCCACCACTACTGTCTGAACTCCATGGGGGTAACTATCTTACTGCTGCTCGGGACAGACGTCCTTTGATTCTAAAACTCTCCCTGCAGAGTCCAAACACCGAGTGGCTTTGAATATACCTACTCATGAATATCATCTGTGTCATAAACAATTACTTTTACTTCATTCTCTGGTCTTTCCGGATTGAACTGTAATTATTAACACTAGTCTGAGGTAGGGATGCCCCCTGAAACCTGCTTCTGAACTGGAACCAGTATTAAACACTTAAAAACCTGAGGTATTTTTAAGCTCAGTTCTTTTATCAGTACTTGAAGAAAACTAGGAGTGAGATTATTGGATGGTAAAACCTGGTTTTGGGTTCTGCTTGTTTCCATGGAGATACGTATTATTGAGTTCATATTGTGACACTGTTGTAAACATTGTTGTTGATGTCAGCAAACTCTGTATTTTTAACTCTAAAATATAAATACATTATAGTCCGGTTGTGGATTCATGACCTTCATTAACTATCATTTTAATATAGTAATAATTGTATCATAATGATAAAGAGCTGATAAGAGTATTGATAAAGAACCAGATCAATAAGTGGTATTGATAAGAGTAGTAGTATTGATAAAATCCTAATGAAACTGATCCCTAGTGTGAAGTCAGTACATCTGATCATGGTTCTGACACTGAGCTGACAGAGAGCAGCAAACTGCTCTGTTTACACTGTGTTCATACAAATGATTAAATACCATATACATACAGTATATTGTAACTGTAAACTGCTACTACTGCTGCTTTCTCTTGTAGTGTGAATATCCTTAAAGGTGCAGATTGTCTCAGTTTGAATCAATGAGCCTCCAGGAACAAGCTAACTTCTCTACCCTTTAGGATGCTGTCGTCCTGGATAAGTTTACAGTTCAGTTCAATGGAAACCACCAACTATCACTGTGACAGAGGAAGGAGAGTATTACTGTCAGAGATGATGTCACTGATGGACTTACCTGAGCAGGTGAGCTCCACGATGGAGGAAGAGTAATCTGATGATGATACACAGTCCCTCAGGTCAGATCCAGTCTGAAGACAGTCAGATCTGATCCTCCATACAAATTTGTATGAGTCTTCATATCTGTTTCTTCTTGAAACAGCAGAGCCACAGTCCAAATATCTACATGTTACATCTGCTTCCTTCGGGGTCAAGACAGAGTAACTCATTGGTCTCCACTCTCCCTGTTTCACCTCCAGTCTACCTGAACAGCGACTGGCTCCTCCCACCAACCTGAAAGGCTCTGAACACAAACAAGAGAGTCATCAGTAAAATAATAAAGTGAGTTTCATTAGAACAGAAACAAGAGAGTCATCAGTAAAAGAATAAAGTGAGTTTCATTAGAACAGAAACAACAGAGTCATCAGTAAAAGAATAAAGTGAGTTTCATTAGAACAGAAACAAGAGAGTCATCAGTAAAAGAATAAAGTGAGTTTCATTAGAACAGAAACAAGAGAGTCATCAGTAAAAGAATAAAGTGAGTTTCATTAGAACAGCAATGAAGACAAATCAAAGCTGCAGCTCCTCTTCTACCTGAGCAGGTGAGTCCAACAGCTTTACCAGGTGAGCAGGTTCTTCTAGCTGAGTCAGATCTTCTACAGTCCCGGAGAGCAGACTCATTGCCTCCACACTGGAACTCTTTGGTCCACATTGGAGCCTCCACTTCTCCATAGAGCGCCCCCTGGAGGACTGAAGGAGCCCCACAGTCAAGCTCCCTACAGACCACCTCTGCATCCTGCTGGTCAAAGTCAGCTTCACACACTGAGGACCACGACTGCTCAGACTTCACCTCCAGTCTGCCTGAACACAGACTAGTCCCATTCACCAGCCTGATAAAGTCTGAAGAGAGAGAGGACCATCATTAGTTTTGGGAATATTTAACTGCAACATTCATACCAATAAAGCTTTTTCTGAATTTGAAAGTAACAACTGATAAAGACAGAGAGCACATTCATACCCTGACTCAAGTCTTTATCTACAGGAAATATGTTATTTCTTGTGGTAGGATGAAGAATGACACTGTGGTGGACAGAAATGTTTAGGAGCAGGAAAAAAGAAGATGTAGAAGTTTAAAAGGAGGAGTCTCTCTGTTATTAGGTAGTCACGCCCCTCATAACTCTGTTCACAGTAGAATAATGGATGAAGCTACAGCTAATCTGAATTAGACTCCTCCTGTTTTCCTCTGTCAGATTATTGCTTTCAGCAGCTCATGCTATCAGACCTCAGCTCAGACTACAGAGAACTATAATTATTAACACTGGTCTGAGGTAGGGATGCCCCCTGAAACCTGCTTCTGAACTGGAACCAGTATTAAACACTTAAAAACCTGAGGTATTTTTAAGCTCAGTTCTTTTATCAGTACTTGAAGAAAACTAGGAGTGAGATTATTGGATGGTAAAACCTGGTTTTGGGTTCTGCTTGTTTCCATGGAGATACGTATTATTGAGTTCATATTGTGACACTGTTGTAAACATTGTTGTTAATGTCAGCAAACTCTGTATTTTTAACTCTAAAATATAAATACATTATAGTCCTGTTGTGGATTCATGACCTTCATTAACTATCATTTTAATATAATAATAATTGTATCATAATGATACAGAGCTGATAAGAGTATTGATGAAGAACCAGATCAATAAGTGGTATTGATGAGAGTAGTAGTATTGATAAAATCCTAATGAAGCTGATCCCTAGTGTGAAGTCAGTACATCTGATCATGGTTCTGACACTGAGCTGACAGAGAGCAGCAAACTGCTCTGTTTACACTGTGGTCATACAAATGATTAAATACCATATACATACAGTATATTGTAACGGTAAACTGCTACTACTGCTGCTTTCTCTTGTAGTGTGAATATCCTTAAAGGTGCAGATTGTCTCAGTTTGAATCAATGAGCCTCCAGGAACAAGCTAACTTCTCTACCCTTTAGGATGCTGTCGTCCTGGATAAGTTTACAGTTCAGTCCAATGGAAACCACCAACTATCACTGTGACAGAGGAAGGGAAATATTATGGTCAGAGATGATGTCACTGATGGACTTACCTGAGCAGGTGACCTCCACAATGGAGGAAGAGTAATCTGATGCTGATACACATTCCCTCAGTGCAGATCCAGAATGAAGACAGTAAGATATGATCCTCCATAAAGATCTGTATGAGGCTTTATATCTGCTTCTTTTTGAAACAGCAGAGCCACAGTCCAAATATCTACATATTACATCTGCTTCCTTCGGGGTCCAGTCAGAGTCACTCACTTGTCTCCACTCTCCATGTTTCACCTCCAGTGTACCTGCACAGCGACTGGCTCCTCCCACCAACCTGACAGGCTCTGAACAGAAATAAGAGAGTCATCAGTAAAAGAATAAAGTGAGTTTCATTAGAACAGAAACAAGAGAGCCATCAGTAAAAGAATAAAGTGAGTTTCATTAGAACAGAAACAAGAGAGTCATCAGTAAAAGAATAAAGTGAATTTCATTAGAACAGAAACAAGAGAGTCATCAGTAAAATAATAAAGTGAGTTTCATTAGAACAGAAACAAGAGAGTCATCAGTAAAAGAATAAAGTGAGTTTCATTAGAACAGAAACAAGAGAGTCATCAGTAAAAGAATAAAGTGAGTTTCATTAAAACAGAAATGAAGACAAATCAAAGCTGCAGCTCCTCTTCTACCTGAGCAGGTGAGTCCAACAGCTTTACCAGGTGAGCAGGTTCTTCTAGCTGAGTCTGATCTTCTACAGTCCAAGAGAGCAGACTCATTGCCTCCACACTGGAACTCTTTGGTCCACATTGGACCCTCCACTTCTCCATAGAGCGCCCCCTGGAGGACTGAAGGAGCCCCACAGCCAAGCTCCCTACAGACCACCTCTGCATCCTGCTGGTCAAAGTCAGCTTCACACACTGAGGACCACGACTGCTCAGACTTCACCTCCAGTCTGCCTGAACACAGACTAGTCCCATTCACCAGCCTGATAAAGTCTGGAGAGAGAGAGGACCATCATTAGTTTTGGGAATATTTAACTGCAACATTCATACCAATAAAGCTTTTTCTGAATTTGAAAGTAACAACTGATAAAGAGAGAGAGCACATTCATACCCTGACTCAAGTCTTTATCTACAGAAAATAGTTCAAGATATTTGTGTGATTTTAAAATGTCTTTTTCAGGCACCACCTTGTGGTAGAATGTTTGTGTTTTCTACTGAATCTTTATTTTAGCAGGAAAACCTCATTAAGATTAAACTTCTCTTTGCAGGAGTGTCCTGGCCGAGACAGACAGCAACAGAAAGTTTCAGACAAACAACATAAAAACCAGTAATACAGACAGACCTCTGTAACATGAAGAATGACACTGTGGTGGACAGCAATGCATGACATCAGAAAATAAAGAAGATCAGAGCACTGTGGTAGCTGAATGGTTACAGCACCACATAACCACAACGTCCCTGATTCAACTCTGACTGGAGACCTTTGGTACATTTCATACCCCTCTCTCTCCCCCTTGTTTCCTGTCTACTTCTCCAACATCAGCTGTCAATTAAGGCAGAAATACCCCAAAACATATAAAAGAAGATGTAGAAGTTTAGAATGTGGAGTCTCTCTGTTATTAGGTAGTCACGCCCCTAATAACTCTGTTCACAGTAGAATTGTACTGCTCTTCCAGCGCGTAGTCCTGTGCAAAGCTAGACAGCCAGCTAACATACAATGAGTCCTCCAATAACGACACAAGGCTTGACTTTTCTTGTGTTTACTGGTTTCCTCTTTTGTTTTTTGTAAAACTGAAATATTACAGAGATAAGAACATAAATCAGTATACAATAAAATATCGATAGAAATGGCAAATATCATACTCTTGCACAATTATCATCAAAAAATAAGGCTACTGCTATTAATACTAGCTAGCAGCACACATCCCATAAAACTCAAAGGTTTATAACATAATATTCTCAAAAAGCAAAAGTGTCAGATAACTCTCGACACACACTAGGCTACTTACAGACAAATAGTCTCCAAGGCAGAAGCGTATCATAAAGTGTTCAGCAACATGTGTTCATCTGTCTGTCTTGCTTGTCTGTTTTTCACTGAAGAAGCATCTAAACTAGCAGGAGAGCTACAGAGCTGTGATAAAAACATACAGAACAGAGCGCTCACTCTGATGCTATTTCTGAGACCTGACGAACAGAGCACTCACATTTTACTTTTTTAACCAATAACTTATTTCACTTATTTAACTTAACTTTAAAGACAGCACACTCCCCGCTTCATATAATAACATTATATTACTAAATATAGAACCAAACTTGAAGGGGAATGTCTTCTGGTAGCAACATACTTAGAGTCATTTCACTGAGTCACTGAAAGTAGCAAAACAATCTCTGAGATTGGCCTAAGAAACACTTTGGCTGTCCCGTCCTTCACAATCCGCACCTCTACCTAGCAAACTTTCTTGTCACCACTTGGCAAGGCCTTAACGACCAGTGCCATTGGCCATTCATTTCTGTAGGCCTGGCTGTCTTTCAATAAGACAACATCTCCTTCTTTGACATTGGGTTTGTCTTTTGTCCATTTCCTGACACTGTACTTGCTTCCACTGCTTTCTGTACAACTGACCTGTGCCAAAGTTCCCAGGAGACGCAGAAATAGCACTCATTTTCTGAGTAAGAAGCATCGCGGATGTGAGCACTATAGGCATATCTGGGTCAGTGGATACAGACACAAGGGGTCTTGCATTCATGATCGTCATCACCTCTGCCATGAAAGTACTTAGGACTTCATGGGTGAGACGTGTTGGTCCTGTCTGAAGCAGCATTGCGTCCAGAATGCGCCTGGCGACTCCGATGAGCCTCTCCCAGGAGCCACCCATGTGAGAAGCATGGGGAGGATTAAACACCCAGGAGCAACCTTTCTCCTCAAGGTACTTCATGATTGTTGTGTCCTCTGTGTTTATGTTCAACTCCTTACAAGCTCCCACAAAATTTGTCCCTCTGTCGGACCGTAGACGTTTGGATGGACCACGAATAGAAAAAAATCTCCTTAGAGTGTTGATAAAACTGTCTGTTGATATAGTTTCAATCAGTTCAATATGCACCACTCTGGTTGACATGCATGTAAAGAGCACGGCCCAGCGTTTGCTCTCAGCATGTTGTAACTTTGATCGGTTACCTAAACTCAGTAACCTTAAAATATGAGACGGAGAACAGAAGTCGTCGAACAGCCAACTGGGATCTTTATTGCAGATACTCGATACAAACAACAAGATAGACCACGAACGGTAAAACAGCCCCGAGGCGCGCCCTTACAGACCCTTTATACCATTGATTGCGTATGGTGTCGTGCGTCATTGTGTGCGTGCACCAGGTCAAGTTGACCTGGCATGTTCAGGCTAATTCTCAGTTTCCTGGAATTCTATTCTTAAGTGTTGGTGGCCAAGATCTCCCTAGAAATATTAGACATGGTGAAAAACAACTCCTTACAAGGAGTTGATGGGATAAACAATGGTAAGGCCTGTTGAGCAATGTTGAGCAATCTCCTAACCTTTCGCCTCTGCTGGTGTTTTCCACGTTCTCCTTTCTGATACACACAAATGTAGGATTTGCTCCTACAAGCACATCCTCCTCTTGTCTGACGGGTCGTGATAGTCCATGGCCCGAAGACATGTAGACCAACAGTGGTTGTGTGGAGTTTTCCTATTTTTCAAACATGTTATTTTGCCTCCTGCTATTTATATTGTTTCATTTATAGCGCCCTCTAGCGGCAGCAGTACACTTTGTATTTCTTCTTCGGTGGGGTATTTTTACTGTGACTCGGTTTGACTGGTGAAGCTGAGCTGGTGAGTTGGTATACAAAGTAATTATAATTTGTGTTAAATATCATAGCTATGTCCGTGCCATTAACATAGTGATGTTTATATTTTGTGTTTTTCAGTTGATTACCTGCTGCTGACAGCACGATCACTGTTTTAAGTGCTAAAATAAAAGCATGTGTGGAGTTGCTGAAGAGAAATAAACACGTGGAGGCAAGCGGAGGTCGGACAGTGTCAACTACGACAAGCTACAGGAGGCTAGCTTGGAAACGAGACCCCGGGGGAGTTTACCGGCCGATCGATGGAGCTTCGGACCCGGTCCCAGCCCTCAGGAAAGGTTATCGGGTGGTCTGTTACTGTGCTTGAGTGACTTTCATTGTGACTGTTTAGCGCGACGGCATAGGATAAGCCGATCGCCGCAAATTTGCTATTAGCACGTTAGCTAGCCACTAAGCTAATTGCTAAGCTACCGGAAGTGAACGCCGCCATCTTGGTCCAGGTACGGTGGCCGGAAGTACGTCATCAAACCAACGAGTGAAAGAGAGGGACATTAAAAAGCATGGCGGACTGTGGAGAATTAAAGAAAAAGCGTTCCTATGCACAAGGGGCTTTTACTAAGAGGGCAAATGCCATTGAGTTTAACATGGACCTTTTGAATGAACATGACCTCAAACTTGAACTGAGGGCACTCAAAGGCAGCTATGAAGAGATCTGTCATAGCAGTTTTGATTACATTGCTTTTATGGAGGAAGAGGATGCAAGTGGATATGAAAAGGATGTAGCAGAGGTGAAGAAAAGGCTGCATGCTTGTCGCACATTGTATCGAGACACAGAGAGGAAGGTAAAACAGACTTTGTGGTCCCGCTGTGTATCGGGTCAATTTGGCTGTCTGAAGGCGGACCTCAAAGAAGCGTTTGGCCAGGCTGAAGCACTCCTGTCGGGCCACTTGAACCATGAGCAGTATGATGTGGTGCACACAGCAGTAGAGGGCAGAGTCCAAGCGCTGGAGGAGTTCGTGCGAGCCTGGGACCGCTTCGTCCCAGACAAGGAGGTAGATGACATGCGGATTCGCCTCAAAGACTATAAAGAAAGGAGAAGAATGACTATAGTTGCACTGAATAACTACAGACACCAAGGCAAAAGGTCAGTGCATGGCGACCTTGGTGTCCCGGCAAGCGGTGAAGAGGACAAGGGGGATGTTGACGGCGGAGACGATGGTCATGGCGGTGTGGACAGTGGAGGAACGACCACCGCTGAGAAACCGAGTGGGCCTCCAGACGGTGGCGGAGTCAGTGGCACAGGCCCCCCGTTGGGGTCTCCCCCAGCGCCACCACAGAGGCATCCACCACAGTGGTCCATGAACCCCACATTTGACCCTGGCTTCTCTAGCACACCGCGGCAGCAGCGAGGAGCGCACGCTGTGCTACCGGATAGTGTTGGGACAGGACGCAGCATGTCTACCACCTCTCAGGGGTCAATCGGGCCCAGAATTGCGCTCGCACCCCTAAGCTTACCAAAGTTCTCTGGAGACAGGAGAAGCTATTGGAGATGGAAGAGTAACTGGGGGACCCTACAGGCATTAGCTGAATCACGGGCTCCCCAGAGTGTAGGCTCTTTCACCTGCTGGACAGTATCGCTGATGCAGTAAAACGCGAACTCAGGCTGTCTCATTGCCGTACTGCGGAGGAGGTCTTCCGGGTTTTGGAGAACTGTTATGGGGACATGTCGCAAATAGCGGATGACATCGTACTGGAGCTGCAGAACTTACCAGCTGTGCGCAACAACCAACCAAGGGAGGCTTTGCAGTTGATCCAAGCGTTGGAACGGGCGCTGTTGGACCTTATAGATTTGGGTTGTGAGGACGCCATAAAAAATCAGTTGGTGATCCGGTCACTTGAAAGTAAGGTGCCGGACAGTATGAAGGAAAGGTGGCTTGTGTACCGATGCGACGCGGCCAGCAACGTCAACCCACGTAACCGGTTCAACAAACTATGGCAGTTCCTGAGAGATCAGAAGACGGTTCTGGTGCAACTGGAACAATTACAGATCACCAGGCGACCAAACTCTGCAAGAGAGGGTGAACCGAGCCCTCGAAGGCAGGAAAGGCGCTCGTTTACCAAGGCCACGGCAAGCGAGGCGAGAGAAGAATCGTCGCGAGATCTTTGTGGTATGTGTGGCGAAGAGGGGCATCCCAGACGTATGTACCGCTGTAAGACATTTAAGAAGGCCAATCCGACAGAGCGGAGGGCTCAAGTAAAAAAGTCAAAAGCCTGCCCCAAATGCCTGGATCTCCACGGGAGGGACAGTCCGTGCAATAAAAACTTTCTGTGTCGCAATGACGAATGTAAAAGAGGTGACTCCCCTCCAGATCACCACTTCTTCCTGTGCCTCAAATCACCCGCCAAAAAGGACTTTGTTAGGGCGGAGACCAAGGGGGAAAGGAGGAGAGAAGCCCGTGGTCCGACCGAAGAACAAGAGGCTTTGTTTGCTAGTCTAGGTCTGACTCCGGAGCAGCTGGAGGCTGTTCGAAAGGCCTGCACAAATAAAGTGTCCTCAACAATATGTGCTGGCAAAGATTTGGTGGATGAGAGTGGACTGACTGAGCACCCGGTCCTCATGATGTTGGTGGAGGTCACGACGAAGAGAGGAGACTGGGTCGGAGCCCTAATCGATCTAGCCTCCGATACTAACTATATCACTCACCAAGCAGCAGAAAGGCTTGGATTGGCAGGTGAGCCAATCACACTGGTCGTGTATGGTGTAGGTGGTATGGAGGCGAGGGTTGAGACAAAGAGGTACTGTGTGAGCATAAAAGTAGCCACGAAAAAGGGGACATGGCGGCTCCATGAGATGCTCTGCTATGGACTAGAGGAGATCGCCAGAGTGGACCATGCAGTGGACTCGGAGCGCCTGGAGAAGTTCTTCCCTGGTGTCGTCAAACCGGGGGAGCTGACCCGCCCGGAGAAAGTTGAGTTACTTATCAGTACCCGGGAAGGTCGCCTTGCCCCCCAGCGGGTGATGAGGTGCAGCGATCTGGTGTTGTGGGATGGTCCACTCGGAAAAACCGTCAGTGGCGTGCACCCGGAACTGTTTGAGGAAATTGAGGTGACTGCACGCCACTCATCGACCCACTTTGCATGCTCCATGAAGGCGGAGTCCAGGAGGGTCGAGGTTCTCCATAACTACTACCCCAAGCCAAAGAGCAGCGTAGAAGTCGGAACTACGGCTGCGTGCAATGCTGAGGTCGTGAAGTGGTTGCAGTGGGACAGCATTGGGGCCGCCTGTAACCCTATGTGCGGTGGTTGTCGTTGTGGAAAGTGTGCCCCTGGAGGGAAGGAGATGTCGCTTGCTGACGAGCGAGAGTTAGAGATCATCAGGGGAGGTCTGACCTTCAAGTTAAGCGACAACCACAGCGACAAGCCCCACTGGGACGCCAGGTACCCCTGGAAAGAGAACCCCGCTACCCTGCCGAACAACCGTGATGCTGTCAAAGCGGCGTTCCTGAAATCAGAGAAGCGCCTCGAGAGGGATCCGAAGTGGAAGGAGGCTTATGCGAGGCAGGTGCACGACATGGTAGCCAGGGGGGCCGCAGTCAAGCTTTCCAGGGCTGCAATGGACAGTTGGAACGGAGGGGTGTGGTGGGTCAACCACCTGACAGCACCCAACCCACACTCCGTCTCCACTCCTGTAAGACTAGTCTGGGACAGCAGCCGGGAATTCAGGGGTGTTAGCCTGAATGGCATCCTTCTGAAGGGCCCAGACGTCTTGAACCCCATCCGGGCGGTCCTGCTCCGTTTCTGGGAGGGGGAGCACGCAGCGGTTGGAGATGTGTCCAAGATGTACAACTCGGTGTGGTTGGAGGATCAGGAGGTGCATGTCCATCGCTTCCTGTGGAGGGACTCTCCGGCAGATGACATCGAGGACTTCGCCGTGGTACGGGTGAACATGGGAGATTGTGGAGGTTGTATCGCCCAGGTGGCCATGAGGGAGACCGCCCATCTGCCCCAGTTCGCCAACAAAGTGGAAGAAAGACATGTTATTGTGGACAACGCCTATATGGACGACATTCTGGTGTCCCACAATGACCCCCAGAGGCTGGGTGAGATCCTTCAGGGGGTTGAGGCTATTCTCGCAACTGGGGGGTTTTACCTTAAGCCATGGGTGCGGTCTGGCCATAGTGGGAGGCAAGGCAGTGTTCCCACCAAAACTGAGACTATTGTATTGCCCAACCAGCTGCGCAACGAGGACAACAAGGCCCTGGGAGTGGGTTACCACGTGGGGAAGGACAAACTTTTCCTCATGGTGGCAGTCAATTTCTCCACAAGGAAGAAAAAGATGCGCACCGAGCTCGACCTCACCATGGAGGACATAGAGGAGAAAACACCGGATCCCCTTACCCGTCGTATGTTACTGAGCCAGGTAGCCAGACTTTATGACCCCCTTGGTCTGGCGACGCCCCTGAAACAGAAGGGTGTCATTCTTGTCAGGAGGGCCTTTCAAGAGGCCGGCACATTGACTAAGGATACGTGGGATAAACCACTGTCTCGTGAGCTGCGCGGGAGGGCGATCGAGCTCTTCAAAGAGTATGCCCAGCTGAGTACCATCACTTTCCCCAGGAGTATTACACCTTCCGGCTGGCTGGGTAAACCCTGGGGCATCACATTTTCCGACGGGAGCTGTGACTCTTATGGGGCGGTTCTCTACCTGCGCTGGGAGACTTCAGGGGGTGTTGTGACCCGACTCGTGGAGTCAAAGGCTAAATTGACCCCCATCGACCAGAAGGGCGACGCTGTTAAAGCGGAGATCTGTGGAGCCGTCTTTGCTGCCCGACTGAAGGGGTATGTACTGAAACACGGGCGGCTGGAAGTGGGAAGGTGGTACCACTTCGTTGACAGCCAGACTGTGTTGGGAGCCATCCAGCGGGAAAGTTATGGGTTCCAAACTTTCTTCGCTAACCGTGTTGGTGAAATCCAGAAGGCCGGACCTGTGACAGATTGGTGGTGGGTTCCCGGTCAGTACAATGTGGCCGACCTAGTCACGAGAGGGTGTTCCCCTGGGCAGCTCGATGGTGACTCCTTGTGGCAGAGAGGTCCCGAGTTCCTGACCAGAGCGGTGGAGGAGTGGCCCATGAAGTCTGCTGCAGAGGTGGCCTCTGGTACCAGGGAGGTGGTGAGTAAGCTCCAAAGGAAAGCTTTCTCTGCCATTGTTACAAGGGCTCGGGCGAAGAAGTTATCTGCTTCAGGTGGTCCTACTGTTGTGGGCGCCACGGTCGGGGATGGTGCGATCACCTGGTCTCCTATGGTCGATGACGGGGGGTCTTCGCCAGATACTGCCACAGGGTCTTCATCATCAGCATCTAGCGCCTGCAGTACGAAGACGTTTTGGGGGTCAGCTCTTGTAAGTCAGATGGATCTTTCAAGGTTTTCTACACTAACCAGGCTCTGTGGGGATACGTTCGCAGAGCCGTGCACTCCTGGTTACTCGGCAGAGATCGAACTGGCGTGCGAGAACAGTGGGAGGCAGTACTCACAGTCCAGGAGCGAGAGGAGGCATTCAAGGACTTATGTCTTGCAGCCCAGACAGGTGCGACCTTCCCCACGACAACACTCAACCGTCTGGTTGTAAACAAGGACAGTGCAACGGGCCTCTTGTTGTGCCACGGCCGGATCCAGTCTGTTGATAAGGGGAGTTCCGGGGTCCCACTGATCCCCTACAAGGAGCAGATCAGCACCCTCCTTGCTGAAGAAGCCCACCGTGCCAACCATGAAGGCGTTGCCGGTACCCTCCTTCGGATGAGGAAAATAGCGTGGGTGGTGCAAGGCCCTAGACTCGCTCGCAAAATTGTGGACTCATGTATTCATTGTCGGAAGTGCAGAGCCAAATTATGCTCTCAAGTAATGAGCGATCTCCCTTCTGTACGCACCGGGCCAGCAGCTCCATTCGAGTTCACAACGCTGGACCTGTTCGGCCCATATACAGTCAGGGACAGTGTGAGGAGGCGCACGAAGAAGAAGGTCTGGGGCGTGGTCTTCAGTTGTATGGCCTCGAGAGCTATCCATGCAGAGCTATCCATGCAGATTTGGTCGAGGACCTACTTCAACTGAAGGCTTTCTCAAGACTTATCAACGTTTCACCGCCCTAAGAGGTCATCCCCGTAAGCTCTGGTCTGACCAGGGCACCAACTTCGTGGGGGCCAGACCTGCGCTGGAGGATCTCTACAGCTTCCTGGCGGGTATCGACAAGGAGGAAGTCCAAAGGAGAGCAGTTGTGGCTGGGACTGACTGGGTTTGGGAGTTTAGCCCAGCGGACTCGCCGCATCGGAATGGGGCAGCGGAGGCAGCTGTCCGCGTGCTGAAGAGGTCATTGAGCAGTGTTGGTGAGGAGGGTGATTTGACCATCCTGGAGTTCCAAACCCTCCTCTACCTGGCTGCCAACCTTTCCAATGAGAGGCCGATCGGAGCCAGAGCTCAGGTTCTGGAGGAGACTGTGGACATTGTGACGCCGAACTCGTTGCTGATGGGTCGAGCGGGACCTAGAGGTGACACCCAGGGTTTCGAATTCCCTACCTACCCGTTCAGTCGTCTGCGAGCAGTCCAGGTGGAGGTGGACAAGTTTTGGAGGCATTGGAGCCAGTTGGCAGGACCTCACCTGTTCGTCCGGCAAAAGTGGCATTCCCCAGCCCGGAATGTCTCTGTTGGAGACCTGGTATGGGTTGCAGACCAAAACGCCCTCCGGGGTCGATTCAGGCTGGGTCGTGTTGAGGAGGCGTGTCCAGATGATAAAGGTGTTGTCCGAGACGTCAAAGTGAGGATTTGTCATAGTCTTCCTATCAGCCTGGCCCAAGCCAGGAAGGACAAGGAGCCGTGTCCTTCCACGGTGCTACACAGAGATGTCAGAAGGCTGGTGGTGTTGCTACCAGTAGAGCAGCAGGAGGAGGCTTAACTTACTCCCCTAAGGACTTATGGACACTTGAATGCAGGACTCAGACCAAATCTGTGTCACTGCACAGTTATGTTGTTTCTTTATTCGTTATTTGAGAAGTTGCACATTATCTGTGTATTACATTGTTGTGTTAATAATAGTTATTGTGGTCTACTTGGTCAAGGACAAGTAGCCCAAGTGGGAGGTGTGTGGAGTTTTCCTATTTTTCAAACATGTTATTTTGCCTCCTGCTATTTATATTGTTTCATTTATAGCGCCCTCTAGCGGCAGCAGTACACTTTGTATTTCTTCTTCGGTGGGTTATTTTTACTGTGACTCGGTTTGACTGGTGAAGCTGAGCTGGTGAGTTGGTATACAAAGTAATTATAATTTGTGTTAAATATCATAGCTATGTCCGTACCATTAACATAGTGATGTTTATATTTTGTGTTTTTCAGTTGATTACCTGCTGCTGACAGCACGATCACTGTTTTAAGTGCTAAAATAAAAGCATGTGTGGAGTTGCTGAAGAGAAATAAACACGTGGAAAAGACAGAGATTGAGTGTTGGAGCTGAGTGTGACACTGTTTCGCCGGTCAAGCACACCCCGTGCGGTGGGATTTATTAATTTAAGACAGTTAGGTTAATAAAAAACCGTACAGTGGTGAACGGAGGTTCAGGAGTGAGTCTGTCAGCCGGTAGATCAGCCATCTTCTGGTCTAACATCTTCCCTCGCAGTTTGCGGCAGATAACACACTTGTGGATGACAGAAGACACCAGACGCTTGCCTCCAATTATCCAGTATCCGGCTGCTCAGATAGCTCCTTCTGTAATGTGTCGCCCTTGGTGAGCTAATTGTTCATGAAAGTGTCTCACAAGTAGAGTGGCTATGTGATGGGTGTGTAGAATAAGCAGTGGGTGCCTTTCTTCTTTTGACAGGTCAGCAGAAGTAAGACGGCCTCCGACACGAAGCAAACCATCTTTATCCACAACCGGATTGAGCTTTTTGAGTGTGTTTCGCTTGGGGTATGTTTGTCTGTCTTCAATATATTTGAATTCCTCCTTGAAAGCTTTGTGCTGGACAGAACGAATGATCACAGCTTTGGCCTGTGAAAGCTCACTTATGCTGGACGTTTCTGTGAAACAGTTCCATCCTTTCCTTTCTGTCTTGTCTGTCTTTCCTTTGAAAGCTGCTGTAACATGAATGAGTCTGGCTATGGTGCGATAGAGTGTTCTCCAGCTTGAGCATCGTTCAAAGTGTTGTGAGCCCAACTGGGACTCTGATGCTTTGGTTGCCAGAGTAGTCACCTCAGGATGAATGTCATCATCAGCCTCAGGGTCAATGAAGGCAAAGAGATTGGATTCGGATGTCTCCGCTGCTTTATCATGATACAGGAAAGCCGGACCTGAGAACCAGTTACTGTGTTGGAGTTGATCTGCTGGCATAGACCTGGTTGCATGGTCTGCAGGGTTTATGTCTGTTGGCACATAGTACCACTGATCAGGGTGTGTGGATCTTCTAATCCGAGTTACCCTGTTGGAAACGTACATATAAAATCTTCTTGTGGAGTTGTGTACATAACCAAGCACAATCTTGCTGTCAGTAAAAAACTTCAGTGTCTACCTCAATGTCCATCTCATCTCTGATTAGCTCATATAGTTCAACAGCCAGCACAGCTGCACAGAGCTCTAGACGTGGAATGGTGTGGGCAGGGCGAGGGGCCAATTTTGATTTCCCCATGACAAATCCAGCATGATATTGTCCCTCAGTGTCAACAGCTCTCAAGTAGGCCACAGCTCCTATAGCTACTGTGGAAGCATCTGAAAAGACGCACAGTTCTTTTCTCTGTGTCAAAGACGGTGAAACAGGTATGTAGCAACTCTGTATGTGCAGGTTTTCCAGGGCCTTTAAAGAGCCCTTCCATAAGTTCCACTCTGCTTCCTTTTTTGGGAGGAGAGGAGCATCCCACTCACTCTGTTCAGATGACAGTTCTCGGACTAATGCTCTCCCTTGCATCGTTACATGAGCTACAAAGCCCAAGGGATCATACAAACTGTTGACTGTCGACAACACACCTCTTCGTGTGAAAGGCTTCTCTTCTTGGGACACCAGGTAAGTAAAGCTGTCTGTTTCTAAGTTCCAGGAGAGCCCAAGGCTCCTCTGAAGAGGGAGAGCATCCACTCCAAGGTCCAGATCCTTCAGATCCTTGGCACGGTCCTCTGCTGGGAAGGCCTCCATTACCTGGCTACTGTTTGATGCCACCTTGTGTAGTCGCAGGTTAGATTCCGCTAACATCTCTCTGGTTCTTGTGAGGAGGTCTATTGCCTCTTCAGGAGTGGCAACTGAGGTTAGACCATCGTCAACATAAAACTGCCTCTCCACAAACTGTCTTGCATCGGCACCGTGTTCTTGTTCACCTTTTTGAGCTGCTCGTCTCATGCAGTAGATGGATACAGCAGGTGAAGGGCTGTTCCCAAATACGTGGACCTTAATCCTGTACTCGGCCACGTTCTTGCTGATGTCATTATCCTCATACCAGAGGTACCAGAGATAATCCCTGTGGTCTTCTCGGACAATAAAACAATAAAACATTTGCTCCACATCTGCTGTAGGGGCTATGGGTTCTTTACGGAACCGCAAAAGAACTCCCAGCAAGGTATTATTCAAGTCTGGTCCACTTAGGAGCACATCATTGAGAGATGTACCCTCACACTCAGTGCTTGAATCAAATACAACTCGTATCTGGTCTGGCTTCTGCGGGTGGTATACTCCAAACGTTGGCAGACACCAGTGTTCTTTATCTTTGTCCATAAGTTTAGCAGGCTTAGCTTGATCATTGTCCAGCATCTTCTGCATGAACTTGACATAGTGGTCTTTCATTTCTGGCTTATTCTCCAGAGTTCTCCGTAGTGAGCAGAGACGTTTCAAAGCTTGCTCCCTGTTGCTTGGAAGACGTCGTCTAGGAGAGCAGAAAGGTAAAGGAGCCACCCAGCTGTTTCCTGTATTTTGGTAGACCTCTGCATCCATGATGGCTAGGAAAGCTTTGTCATCAATGGATAATGCTGGTCTGTCATCATCCTTGGACCTGTCAAACACTGAACACCCTAGACTGTCTGTATTCACAATGAGACTTGTGTTCTCCTCACATGCAGTAAAGGTTGAACTGTGATGCTGTGTCATGCCACTGTAGTCTTCTTTCACCTCTGTTGGTTTGTGAAATGTCCCTAAGCACACGTCACCTACAATGACCCAGCCCAGGTCTAGCCGCTGAGCATAAGGTGCATTGTGGGGCCCGTTGATTTGCTCACGTACCTTGTGCACTCTAATGATGTCTCTCCCCAGGAGCAGAAGGATAGGAGCATCTCGGTCCACAGGTTGAATCTTATAAGCAACTGACCATAGGTGAGGGTGATGGTGTGGAATCTCTGGGGAGGGGATCTCTGTCCTATCATCTGGCACCATGTCACACTCTATTAAGGGGGGTAAAGGAAGCTGCAGTTTCCCATCCATGGACTCAATGACAAAATTGGCGGCCCTCCTACCTGCAGTCTGCAATTTCCCAGAACAGGTTTTCAGGGTGTATGGGGTGGAGCTAGTTTTCATTCCAAAGAGTGTGAAAAACTCTGTCTTGGCGAGAGACCTATTACTTTGTTCATCCAGTACTGCATACATCTTGATTGTCTTCTCCTTTTCTCCTGCAGGATATATTTTCACCAAACAGATTTTGGAGCATGAACGTGAACTGTCCACATTTCCACAACCCTCTGTGCACTTGGAGGTGACTGAAGAGACTGAGTTCTCATCTTGCTCCCCGCTGTCATCTTCATCTGCCACAGCACTCTGTCTTCTTACAGGAGGAAGAGGAGGAGGACCCGGATGCAATGCTGCAATATGTTTGTCACTGTTGCACTCAAAGCACTTGACAGTTATCTTACAGTCCTTTGCCATGTGTTGAGTAGACCCACAACATCTATAGCAGATGCGATTCTCTCTGAGATATGCCGTGCGCTCTTCTAGGGGTTTGTCTCTAAAGAGCTTGCATTTTTTCAGTGGGTGTGGCTTCTTATGTATCGGACACTGCCGATGCCTGACAGCTCTGCGGGAATGTCTGTCTTATGTGCAGCCACAGAGAATTTGTTACTGTACCTCACAGGCTTTTCGGTCCTGACAGAAGTGTGACTGCTGGGGGTGGATATAGTGAAGCTCGGATCATTTCTTATCTTTGCCTGTTATCGGACAAACTTCGAAAAGACAGAGAAAGGAGGAAAAGCCACCCTGCAATCCTCCTTGTACATGCTTCCAAAGCAGAAGCTTTTCCACTATTTATTTTATCCCCCGGGCTGTATCCAAATATGAGAGCCCTGGTAGAGCACCATCTTCCTTAGCACATTCTAGTTCAAGGAGAATGTCACTTAGCTCTCTCAACTTAACATTATCTCTATTGGTCAGCCTCGGAAAGTGTTCAATCTTTTTGAGCAGTGCGTCTTCGATGACCTCTGGAGTCCCATAACACTCTTTGAGACGTTGCCAGACCATAGCGACACCTGCTAAGGGATTGAGGACATGCACTGCACGAATTCTCTTTGCCTGTTCTGACGATTCAGCTCCAAGCCACTTTATCATCAGGTCCAGTTCTTCCCTGGCTGACAGATTCAAGTCTTTAGTAGCACTTATGAAAGAGGCTTTCCATGACCAATAATTTTCCGGTTTGTCATCAAACTGCAGAAGACCAGCACTCACCATTTCTCTCCGGATGAGATATCTTGCAAAGTCTTGTGCACCTTTAGGGTCTGGTAAGTACTCTTTTGCAGGATTGGCTGTGTGCTTTGAAGTACTATAAGGGTAAGTCTCACTTTGGTATGTACTCATTGTTGGCTCTTTCTTCATGTCTTTGTAAATAGGCTGTGTGTTGCTTAGTATACTATGAGAAATTGCTGGTTTAGTATCAGGTATTTCCAGTTCCTTTATTTTTTCCTCATATGACTCCTCAGCTACATGTGTTGAAGGCTGTTCCTGCAAAACCAACTCAGACTGCTGTTGGCCATACTCGCTAGTGCGTTGGACTGCACTGAGGGGTTCCTCTTCGACATCAGGGAGCTGATGGAGATCCTTGCTTTCAGCTTCAGCTTCCTCATAAGCTGTAGCCTCAGCTTCAGCTGCAGCAACTTCTCTTTGGCACTTGAGTAGATGAAGACTAGCATCGAAGTCAGCCTTTTGCTTTAGCATGCTTGCTTCCAGATCTGCCCTCTGCTTCATCACGTCAGCTTCTCTTTTAGCGTAGGCTAGTTGAACTCGAGCAGCTTTTGCCTTAGCATGGGCTTTTGTGGCTGAAGAGACTGTTGATGAAGAGACTGTTGATGATGATTGCTGAGAGTGCCTACTGGATGCTCTAGATGCCTGTGACTTAGCATCAGAGGCTTGAGGAGGCACCTTATTTTCAGTTGCTTGATCTACAACCTGTTCCTCTCCACTAGCTTCTTTTTGCTGTGTAGTGGCTTGTTTTTTAAGATATTTCTTTCCTGAACGTAAACTCATGTTTGCTGAGTA
This sequence comes from Scomber colias, assembly GCA_021039105.1. Taxonomy (NCBI): domain Eukaryota; kingdom Metazoa; phylum Chordata; class Actinopteri; order Scombriformes; family Scombridae; genus Scomber; species Scomber colias. The sequence continues at coordinate 370,716 of JAJDFG010000231.1, read as the reverse complement.
TTGTTTTCTGATGCTTGAGCCCGCCGGTCTCTTGTCTTTTTACTGTATTGCTCTTGCAGCGCGTAGTCCTGTGCAAAGCTAGACAGCCAGCTAACATACAATGAGTCCTCCAATAACGACACAAGGCTTGACTTTTCTTGTGTTTACTGGTTTCCTCTTTTGTTTTTTGTAAAACTGAAATATTACAGAGATAAGAACATAAATCAGTATACAATAAAATATCCATAGAAATGGCCTCCCTGAGCTACTACCTTACCGTGGTGGAGGGGTTTGCGTGTCCCAATGACCCCAGGAGCTCAGTTGTCGGGGGCTTTATGCCCCTGGTAGGGTCTCCCATGGCAAACAGGTCCTGGGGGAGGGGCCAGACAAAAGGTAGCTCAGAAAACCCCAATGACGAGTACGACAGATGGTTTTTCGTGTCCCTTGCCCGGACGCGGGTCACCGGGGCCCCCCCCTGGAGCCAGGCCTGGGGGTGGGGCTCGGAGGCGAGCGCTTGGTGGCCGGGCCTTCACCCATGGGGCCCGGCCGGGCACAGCCCGAAAAAGGGACATGGGACCCCTCTCCCACAGACCCACCACCAGTGAGAGGGGCCAAAGGGGTCGGGTGCGTAGTGAGCTGGGCGGCAGCAGAAGGCGGGGACCTTGGCGGTCCGATCCTCGGCTGCAGAAGCTAGCTCAAGGGACGTGGAACGTCACTTCTCTGGTGGGGAAGGAGCCTGAGCTGGTGTGTGAGGTTGAGAAGTTCCGGCTAGATATAGTCGGCCTCACCTCGACACACAGCAAGGGCTCTGGAACCAGTCTCCTCGAGAGGGGTTGGACTCTCGTCCACTCTGGAGTTGCCACTGGTGTCAGGCTTGGTGCCTGTATGTTGGAGTTTACCCCGGTAGACGAGAGGGTGGCCTCCCTCCACCTTCGGGTAGGGGGACGGATCCTGACTGTTGTTTGTGCCTATGGTCCGAACAGCAGCTCAGAGTATCCAGCCTTTTTGGACTCCTTGGAGGGGGTGCTGGAAAACACTCCCCCTGGGGATTCCCTCGTTCTGCTGGGGGACTTCAACGCCCATGTTGGTAGCGACAGTGAGACCTGGAAGGGTGTGATTGGGAGGAACGGCCCCCCCGATCTGAACCCGAGCGGTGTTCTGTTATTGGACTTCTGTGCTCGTCACAGGTTGTCCATAACGAACACCATGTTCAAGCATAAGGGTGTCCATATGTGCACTTGGCACCAGGACACCCTAGGCCGCAGTTCAATGATTGACTTTGTAGTCGTGTCGTCGGACTTGCGGCCGCATGTCTTGGACACTCGGGTGAAGAGAGGGGCGGAGCTGTCAACTGATCACCACCTGGTGGTGAGTTGGCTCCGATGGTGGGGGAGGATGCCGGTCAGACCTGGCAGGCCCAAACGCATTGTGAGGGTCTGCTGGGAACGTCTGGCAGAGTCTCCTGTCAGAGAGAGTTTCAACTCACACCTCCGGGAGAGCTTCAACCATGTATCGGGGGAGGCGGGGGACATTGAGTCCGAGTGGGCCATGTTCCGTGCCTCCATTGTTAAGGCGGCTGACCGGAGCTGTGGCCGCAAGGTGGTCGGTGCCTGTCGGGGCGGCAATCCCCGAACCCGCTGGTGGACACCAGCGGCGAGGGATACCTGTTGGCTTCATCAGACCGTGACCTCCAACTCTCACTGGATCGGTTCGCAGCTGAGTGTGAAGCGGCCGGGATGAGAATCAGCACCTCCAAATCCGAGGCCATGGTCCTCAACCGGAAAAGGGTGGAGTGCACTCTTCGGGTCGGGGATGAGATTCTGCCTCAAGTGGAGGAGTTCAAGTACCTCGGGGTCTTGTTCACGAGTGAGGGAAGGATGGAACGGGAGATCGACAGGCGGATCGGTGCGGCGTCTGCAGTAATGCGGACTCTGCACAGATCCGTCGTGGTGAAGAGAGAGCTGAGCCGAAAGGCGAAGCTCTCGATTTACCAGTCGATCTTCGTTCCTACCCTCACCTATGGTCATGAGCTTTGGGTAGTGACCGAAAGAACAAGATCCCGGGTACAAGCGGCCGAAATGAGCTTCCTCCGTAGGCTGGCTGGGCTCTCCCTTAGAGATAGGGTGAGAAGCTCAGTTATCCGGAGGGAGCTCGGAGTAGACCCGCTGCTCCTCCACGTCGAGAGGAGCCAGATGAGGTGGTTCGGGCATCTAATCAGGATGCCTCCCGGACGCCTCCCTGGTGAGGTGTTCAGGGCACGTCCCACCGATAGGAGACCCCGGGGAAAACCCAGGACACGCTGGAAAGACTATGTCTCTCGGCTGGCCTGGGAACGCCTCGGGGTCCCACTGGAAGAGCTGGATGAAGTGGCTGGGGAGAGGGAAGTCTGGGCTTCCCTGCTTAGGCTGCTGCCCCCGCGACCCGACCCCAGATAAGCGGCAAGAAGATGGATGGATGGATGGATGGATGGATAGAAATGGCAAATATCATACTCTTGCACAATTATCATCAAAAAATAAGGCTACTGCTATTAATACTAGCTAGCAGCACACATCCCATAAAACTCAAAGGTTTATAACATAATATTCTCAAAAACCAAAAGTGTCAGATAACTCTCCACACACACTAGGCTACTTACAGACAAATAGTCTCCAAGGCAGAAGCGTATCATAAAATGTTCAGCAACATGTGTTCATCTGTCTGTCTTGCTTGTCTGTTTTTCACTGAAGAAGCATCTAAACTAGCAGGAGAGCTACAGAGCTGCGATAAAAACATACAGAACAGAGCGCTCACTCTGATGCTATTTCTGAGACCTGACAAACAGAGCACTCACATTTTACTTTTTTAACCAATAACTTATTTCACTTATTTAAAGGTTGAATATGTAGAATATTTATTAAAAGCTATATTTTTATAAAAATAATACAGCCACGGGGCGTTTTGAGGGGTACAGAATGAAAGTATTGCTTTTCCATAAAAAAAAATTTAGTCTGAATTAATATTTTTTTTAAATTTTGACGTGTTCGACAATGACGTTCTGACACGTTCTGTGTACATTGTACCAGCGGCTGGAATTGCCGGTTGCCAGGGTTGTCTGTTGTTCTGGTGCAGCTACTGTAGGCTGGCACTGGGTGAAATGGAGTTGTAAACAAGCAGAGCCATGTTGGACTCACTAAAACCAGCGTTTTTTGCTCTCAAGTACAACTTTTCATCACAAAACTTTGAAGGTAAGACAGAATATCTATTAGTCGCAGTAAATAAGTGGTTGTTTACCTTTGTATTCTTTGGCTGCTGGTTCACTGAGTTTTTGTCGTAGGGCAATAATAGTGGCACTGTTGAACTCACCAGGGTCTTAGCTTTCATATGAGATGCTATTTGTTTGTGTACCATGAAGTATCAAAACGGTAGCAATGGAAATGTGGAGAGTGGGTTGACTTTCTGACGCTATTTGGATTTTGATATTTGCTCATTAATATGCTTGGTGTTTGAGTTGTGTTTGGTGTGTGTAAAAATGACTTATATGTGCTTGTAGCGGAGTTTCTCCTGTTTAATTTGATGTGCAGTATGACTGTATTGCTACATCATTAGGGAATCATCCCTATGTTCCTCGCTTTGTATGTGACCGGGGAACATAAGGATGATCCCGTCTACAGTTAGCCAGTTAGCTGAGTTAGCCGCCGAGTTAGCCGCCAAGCTAGCAGCCGAATTAGCCGCGATCGGGGAACATAGATACGCTCCCCAGGTTTAACTGCTACTCCCACTGGCGTTATAATGTAATGTACCTCGGTGGTTTCAAGTCAGTTACAGCGAGGGTATGTTCGCTTCTTGTTTTCTAAATAAAAGCACCAACTCTATCGTAATGGTTTTCTTAATAATAAAAGGCAATGGGTGTTTTATTTTGTGAAAATGACCGGAAGTGTGTTACTCACTACGGCTAACTTGAGTGGCTCCGAATTCGCAGGAACAAAACTTTAAGCAGATGTTATTTGGACAAATTAGCGTCACATTGTGAATCTAAAGGGATACTTTACGTTCTCACCTAAAAAGGTTAGACATGTGGATAAAGTGGTATATTTACAGAGTTAGAGCTAAAATAAAATCCGCTTCAGCCTGCTGATTTCAGCTTGGGTAGGAACGAAATGCATTATGGGTTATCATGTAGTTTACTGACTGGTCTGCTCACGCCAATCAGGCTACAGAAACAAGCAATCAGTTTGAGTTGGGAGCCAGCTAGCTAATCGATGACACACCACTCAAAGAAAGACTTCCAGTTGAAGACTGGCTAACGTTAAATACTGTTGTAAAATGAATTGGTCGAAATTAGTCGTTACCCTGTATGATTCATCACTTGACATGACGCTGGCTAATCGACTGACGCACTCGGACCTGGCAACCCGACTGCTGGAATTACTTTTTGGTTGTTGCGACTACGATCTCGAGACATTAGATGGCGTTGTTCTGCTCATTCTACATATTCTACCTTTAACTTAACTTTAAAGACAGCACAAGAATAATGGATGAAGCTACAGCTAATCTGAATTAGACTCCTCCTGTTGTCAGATTATTGCTTTCAGCAGTAGCAGCTCATGCTATTAGACCTCAGCTCAGACTACAGAGAACTGTAATTATTAACACTGGTCTGAGGTAGGGATGCCCCCTGAAACCTGCTTCTGAACTGGAACCAGTATTAAACACTTAAAAACCTGAGGTATTTTTAAGCTCAGTTCTTTTATCAGTACTTGAAGAAAACAAGGAGTGAGATTATTGGATGGTGAAATCTGGTTGTTTCCATGGAGATATTATTGAGTTCATATTGTGATACTGTTGTAAACATTGTTGTTGATGTCAGCAAACTCTGTATTTTTAACTCTAAAATATAAATACATTATAACCAAACGATGGCTGAAATGTCCACACCAATATTAAGGTTGAAGGAAAAAAAATGGTCCTCATGCAGCACACAAACGGTTAAATCATTTCCCACTTCGGTACCGCCTGTTGAAGTTGTTTCACCTGCAGGCTTTGCTGAGGAAAATAGTCCGCCATTATAGGCTACCGCTAATGAATGCAAAACATCGTTTCCAACTGTTTTCTCAGTCTTAATGGTGATTGATTTGTTATTTTGTCAGAAGAAGCAACACAGCCGTCCCCTTCATCAGACAGTGTTGGAGTGGCAGGTGAACTTGAATAAGGACATAGTGGCTAATTTAATTTTAAGTGTTAGCTAGTTGTAATATTAAAAGCAGGCCTAGTGAATACTACTGGTCTTCTTCGAGATTTGAGTCGTGCTGTGTCACTGCTCATAGCAACAATATTTTATTTTCAGGTGCCAGACGAAGCCCGGCCAGGTTGTTAGGGATAGGGAAGACTCAGGGCTACAGGTCAATTTGACATGGTGCTATACTAAATGTTTGACTGCTTATCTACAGTAGGTAATGCATTGTACAAAGTTAATGTCAGGTTGGCATCATGTGTTATTTCATTAGGGTGCTGCAGCAATATTGCCTGGTTGTAGGCCTAGTTCAGGGAGAGGCCAGGTGAAGTTACAGGTGATACCTCAACATAGGCTATAACATTGTAATGTAATTCAAATGTAAATTTGCTTTTACACAAAACATAAAATGTGTAATTATTAACTTTATAAATGTGATGTTGCCTGCCTGCATATTTTCACATGCAGGCACAGAGATTGGTTAACCATCTATTGCATGAATTATTAATTGAACGTGATAAAAATGTTTTAATGTGTTTTTAGTAAAATGGCCTAAATAATGTATTTAATTATTTGTTGCCATATGGCAACAATGCACATTCCTGGAAAATATCAAAAAAAACATTATTTTCTCTAAAAACATTATTTTACTGACACCGAGACTAAACAAATCCAACGTATACCTAGTGAAATATATCATACAATACCTACACAGTTAAATTAATTAAATTGCAACTGTTATTTGGAATATATGGTAATAATAGTCCTTTTCCTTATCCAAAATTTTTTTTTTCAATCTAATTCCATTTAATTATTTTTATTCTATATGATAATTTAATTTAGTCACCATCAACATGTTTTTCAAACAAATTTACATTATAGGCCTACGCGTCATTGTAACCCAGTTTCACCCCCTGTTTCAAACTACTAGCAGGTAGATCCCGGTCTCGGGTGAAGCACAGAAACAGGGCACACTTGAAATAACTGCTGTCATCTAGGTTCAGAGAACATGGTTCTCCTCATCAGTGCCCACTAGCTCATCCTCACTCTCCTCTGGTAGAAAACCTAACTTTGGTCTGACTTGCATGTTCTATGGATGACAGCAGCTGACTATACTGTCAAAAAATCGCACAAAATGCTGATTACAGGTCCAATGTTCATACTATCTGGGGTATATGTCACAGTGTATTTGCCACTTGTAAAGGATCTAAGATAAATGATCTTCTAAGAAGAAAATACTTTAGGCCTTTTGACTGCAAATGTGCACAAAAGTAGACCAACATATAATTTGGGTGGGATATTGCAGTTCCGTCTGGTAAAACTATGATTTCCAGTGGTGTCATTTATAAAGCAGATAATACCTTACAGTTACAAAATGTCTGAAATGACAAACTACACATGAAAATGTTATTATTTTCCTTATAAATGTAATCAAACGTTGTAAACTTAGTCTCAGAGTAGTCTAGTCCTATGTAAGTCAGTTACAGTTCAGTCGGTTGAACACAAATCACATCTATAGTCCCATAATGTTGCCATGGCAACAAAGTAATTTTACAATTTTACAATTTTACAAAAAACTTATCAGATCTCAATTGGTTCTAATGATGAAAATTCATAGTTAACTTGTCCCAGAAAGTATTTAATTTTTTTTCTTGAAGGTATTTTGCCTAAATATTGAACAATTAGCCAACTTTGGGCCTCAAATCATGACATTCTCAGTGCCCATGACCATGGATAAAGAAAGCGCAAACAGCATATCCTGCTAGTGTGATCAATCATTTGTTATATAAAACTAAAAGACCTACCTTTTCATAATAAAACAGTAAAATATGGATTTTATATTAATGCCTTTTAGTAAAATTGAGATAAAGCAATTGTTGCCATATGGCAACACCATGCAATAGAGGGTTAATTATATAATGTGGTCTATTTCTAAGGAAACTGGTCAAGCTGTAGACAGCAACAGGGAGAGAAGCAGTGAGGAGTTTGATGACAATGAAGAACAATATAGAACTGGAGACATTCTTGAAATTGAGAGCAAGCCAAATCAACCTCATCCCACATTAATTTGTGTTCAAACATTGCCCAATAAGGTCCTCCACTTTAAGGAAGATCAGTACAGACAATATCCGTGGCTTCACTATAGTCCAACAGTGAAGGGAATTCTTTGCTTCTACTGTGTGAAACCATACGGACATACACAATAAAGAAAAGTACACTGTCCAAGAAAGCAGACCTGGCATTCTCCTCAAAGGGATTTGTTAATTGGAAAAATGCTCTTCATAGATTTGAATGCCATCAGAATAGCGAAGCTCACCACCATGCAGTCACAGTCAGTAGCCAAGAGGCGGCCTCAATCGAGTCACAACTCTCAAGTGCATGGGCAAAACAGCAAGAAAATGCTAGGCACTGCCTAGAGAGCATTGCAGATTCTGTACAGTACCTCGCTAGACAGGGCTTGGCATTGCGAGGGCATGGTTCTGAAGAAGGTCATTTTTACCAACATTTGAAACAGTAATCCAAGTGAGATACCTGCCTCTCTGATTGGCAGTTCAAAATGAGATTTTGCAGTTGTTAGGAAACAGCATTGTCAGAGGTATTGCACATTCAATCCAGGCTTTACCTGTCATGCAGTACTCCATCATTATAGATGGGACTCAGGCTATCTGTCGTGTAGAGCAGGAGTCCATATGTATCAGATATGTAGACCAGGACCTAGTACCTCATGAGGTTTTTGTTGGATGTTTTCTTGAGACTTAACATTCCCATTGCTTATTTAAGAGGTCAAACCTACAACGGGGCAGCAAATATACCAGGGATGCATTCAGTAGTACATGCAGAAATGAAGAGGCAGCAACCATTGGCATTGAATGTGCATTGTGGGACACACTGTCTTAACTTGATAACGCAGTCTGCATGTGAATCTAGTCCTTTAATATGTGATGCTTTGCAATGGATGCATGAATTGGGAACATCAAACAAGCTCTCATGGAATCTCAAAGCCATCCTTTTAGCGATAGCAGCAGCTTCAGGGGACGGACCATCAGCCTCACTAAGACCACTTTGACCCACCTGATGGACAGTGAGAGAGAAAGCAATCAGAGCAGTGCTCTCCCAGTATGAGAATGTTTTGACTAGCTTAGAGGAGATGGGAACCAACAATGGAACCAGTACAGATATGAAGGCAAATGGGCTCAAAGATCGTTTTGAAAAGAGCAAAACAGTCCTAGTCCTTCTTTTGGCAGTAGAGGTAATTGAGGTCCTTGAACCTCTGTCCCTGCAGATACGTGCTGAAACTATCGCAGGCAAGAAGAGTGCGATTGATTGTGTAAGGTACACTGTACAGGGTAAGAGGAGTGAGACAAGCTTCCACGTGACTTTTGATAAAGCAGTGTAAACGGTTGAATCCCTTGGGATTGAACCAATTCAGGTTCCCTACCACAGGCCTCCTCCAAAACGCTATATTGGAGGGGCAAGCCAGCATATTCCAAAAACGCCAGAGGAATACTACTGGGCAGAATACTACAAAATGCTAGATTTTGTAGATATCCAGTTTGAGGTAAGATTTAACCAGCCTGATCTGAGAATCTTACAGGAACTTGAGGATGTGCTGGTCACTGGGGAAGTCAGTGAAATTGTTGGTCAGTACTTGGAGCTACACATCAACAGCCTTAAAATTCAGCTGTCAATGTTCAGGTCTAAATACAAAATTCAGTCCACCACAGATGTGACTGATCTCATGAGAGAGATACCAGTTGAGATCTATTTGATCAAGTAGAAACCCTTTTGAGGCTTTTGTTAGACATCCCTGTATCATCATCAGAGGTGGAGCGAAGTTTCAGCACTCTGAGGAGACTTAAAATATGGCTCAGAACCACAATGACACAGATGAGGTTGAACCATGCTGCTGTGTGCCATGTCCACCAAGACAAGTTGGATAATGTTGACATTAAAAAATAAGCTAGCAGTTCATGGATGTTAATGAGAGGTGTCGCCATTAGCTTGGCTTTTTTATATAAGAGCAAGGCAGTAGATGTTGGGCTTCAGATTTATTGATCCTGATTTATAGGTTTTGTTTTGAGCAAATAACTTCTTATTTTGAGAGGCCTTTCATTTGAGCATCCTTTTTTTATCGTAGCCTGGGGGATTGATTTTGTGAACACCAAGTGTTAAGGCCATATTGTACATTAATAATATCTATAATTTGAATATTGTGTATTTGCAAAGATCTTACATTTTTGTGAAATCTCCAATTTATGTCATCATTTAATAACAACAGACAAACATCATTTAGTTATAAGTAAGGTTGTTATTTGAAGTAATGTTGATTGTCTTATCTGGCATTGACGCTAGATCTGTGCTCCATTAGTCTGTCCTGGGTTTGCGGGTTTCTGGATAATCAAGCACATTTTAGGTAGTACGCTGAAGATGCGCTAGAAAGCAGGATGTGGAGCAACAGTTTTCTGACTGTAAATAGGCCCTGTCATTTTTTGTTGATTTCCTTCGTTTTATTAATGATATAGACTAATACGTGAGCAGTCTACATGCTTGTGTTTTGTTGTTAATCTATGTACATATGCAAAGTTTAATGTTTCAGACATTTTTATTACACAACCTCCTCTTCTGTCATTAGTGTCATTACACCACTTAACAACGTATACCATGTTTTCCCCTGCTGGCAGCGCATGGTGGTGTGTGTGTGTGTGTGTGTGTGTGTGTGTGTGTGTGGGGGGGGGGGGGGTAGTTTCTGGCGATGTCCCCACCAATATCAAAATCAAACCCTACGCCCTTGGAATCATGATTATCATTCATTTCAAATTTTAAATGAGTAACAATTTGTTCATAATGATACAGAGCTGATAAGAGTATTGATAAAGAACCAAACCAATAAGAGGTATTGATAAGAGTAGTAGTATTGATAAAATCCTAATGAAACTGATCCCTAGTGTGAAGTCAGTACATCTGATCATGGTTCTGACACTGAGCTGACAGAGAGCAGCAAACTGCTCTGTTTACACAGTGTTCATACAAATGATTAAATACCATATACATACAGTATATTGTAACTAAACTGCTACTACTGCTGCTTTCTCTTGTAGTGTGAATATCCTTAAAGGTGCAGATTGTCTCAGTTTGAATCAATGAGCCTCCAGGAACAAGCTAACTTCTCTACCCTTTAGGATGCTGTGGTCCTGGATAAGTTTACAGTTCAGTCCAATGGAAACCACCAACTATCACTGTGACAGAGGAAGGAGAGTATTACTGTCAGAGATGATGTCACTGATGGACTTACCTGAACAGGTGAGCTCCACGATGGAGGAAGAAGAACCTGATAATACACAGTCCCTCAGGTCAGATCCAGACTGAAAACAGTAATATTTGATCCTCCATACAGATCTGTATGAGTCTTCATCTCTGCTTCTTGTTGATACAGCAGAGCCACAGTCCAAATTTCTACATATTACATCTGCTTCCTTCAGGGTCCAATCAGAGTTACTCACTGGTCTCCACTCTCCCTGTTTCACCTCCAGTGTACCTGCACAGTGACTGGCTCCTCCCACCAACCTGACAGGCTCTGAACAGAAATAAGAGAGTCATCAGTAAAAGAATAAAGTGAGTTTCATTAGAACAGAAACAAGAGAGTCATCAGTAAAAGAATAAAGTGAATTTCATTAGAACAGAAACAAGAGAGTCATCAGTAAAAGAATAAAGTGAATTTCATTAGAACAGAAACAAGAGAGTCATCAGTAAAAGAATAAAGTGAGTTTCATTAGAACAGAAACAAGAGAGTCATCAGTAAAAGAATAAAGTGAGTTTCATTAAAACAGAAACAAGAGAGTCATCAGTAAAAGAATAAAGTGAGTTTCATTAGAACAGAAACAAGAGAGTCATCAGTAAAAGAATAAAGTGAGTTTCATTAGAACAGCAATGAAGACAAATCAAAGCTGCAGCTCCTCTTCTACCTGAGCAGGTGAGTCCAACAGCTTTACCAGGTGAGCAGGTTCTTCTAGCTGAGTCTGATCTTCTACAGTCCAGGAGAGCAGACTCATTGCCTCCACACTGGAACTCTTTGGTCCACATTGGAGCCTCCACTTCTCCATAGAGCACCCCCTGGAGGACTAAAGGAGCCCCACAGTCAAGCTCCCTACAGGCCACCTCTGCATCCTGCTGGTCAAAGTCAGCTTCACACACTGAGGACCACGACTGCTCAGACTTCACCTCCAGTCTGCCTGAACACAGACTAGTCCCATTCACCAGCCTGATAAAGTCTGGAGAGAGAGAGGACCATCATTAGTTTTGGGAATATTTAACTGCAACATTCATACCAATAAAGCTTTTTCTGAATTTGAAAGTAACAACTGATAAAGAGAGAGATCACATTCATACCCTGACTCAAGTCTTTATCTACAGAAAATAGTTCAAGATATTTGTGTGATTTTAAAATGTCTTTTTCAGGCACCATCTTGTGGTAGAATGTTTCTGTTTTCTACTGAATCTTTATTTCAGCAGGAAAACCTCATTAAGATTAAACTTGTCTTTGCAGGAGTGTCCTGGCCAAGACAGGCAGCAACAGAAAGTTTCAGACAAACAACATAAAAACCAGTAATACAGACAGACCTCTGTAACATGAAGAATGACACTGTGGTGGACAGCAATGCATGACATCAGAAAATAAAGAAGATCAGAGCACCGTGGTAGCTGAATGGTTACAGCACCACATAACCACAACGTCCCTGATTCAACTCTGACTGGAGACCTTTGGTACATTTCATACCCCTCTCTCTCCCCCTTGTTTCCTGTCTACTTCTCCACCATCAGCTGTCAATTAAGGCAGAAATACCCCAAAACATATAAAAGAAGATGTAGAAGTTTAGAATGTGGAGTCTCTCTGTTATTAGGTAGTCACGCCCCTAATAACTCTGTTCACAGTAGAATAATGGATGAAGCTACAGCTAATCTGAATTGGACTCCTCCTGTTTTCATGCAACTGACCCCTGAGGAACTCCACATATCATAGCTACTCGATCAGATTCATAACTTTCAACAGTCACAAAATAACTGCACCCAAACACCATATACATACACTCAGCACTGATTCTTGAGACTTTGCCAAAAACCTTGAAGAATAATGCCAATTTCTTTGAAAATTAATTCTTATTTAAACTAATCAGGGTTGATCATCTGAGGATGTTTTGCACAAATGTAACAGTCTTTCATGTGTTTGTTTATAATTTAAAAAATAAAATCTATTAATTTTCAAAAATATTAACTTTTATTTTGTAGTTGCCAAAAATGTGTCCCAAGTTTTTGTCAACACAGTCAGATATTTATTAATAAGGAATAAGTGTGTGTGTGTGTGTGTGTGTGTAATGTATATCTACTTATTGCAGTGTCCGATAAAAGCCCGGGTCTGAAGTCTAAATGCCCCTAACAGAAACCACCCACTTCGCCACGGCCCAACGCTGCTTGCAGCTTTAATTTTGTTTTAAAATAGTATACTTTAAATCTGTTTCTCTAAAACAGCTGATTTATTATTAGAAAATGTTATTTTTTATGTTAAATGCAGATGATAAGACTTGCATGATACAAACGTTTTTAAAGAGCACACGTGAAACAGCATTAAAATGAATATTCAACATTTAACAACATATTTGTGTACTTAAGGTGAAGACACAATGGTTTAAATGTTCTAAATCTATATCAGAGCAAATAAATGGGAATAATTAGCTTTTTATTTTGTCTGTGTTGACAAAAACTAAGTGATGACAAGAAAAACCCATATTTTATGAAAAAATTACAAAGTCAGGAGGTTGCACCGAAATATTACTTGATTGCTGAGAACTTATTCTATAAACAATATAAAACAAGTTCAATATAAGCAAAGATTTCTTAATATTTTCATTTAATTTTTCAAAATTAAAACCTGTTTTATCCAAATTCTACAGAATCAGTGACAGTTTATTGTAAGTCTAAACTGCTACTACTGCTGCTTTCTCTTGTAGTGTGAATATCCTTAAAGGTGCAGATTGTCTCAGTTTGAATCAATGAGCCTCCAGGAACAACCTAACTTCTCTACCCTTTAGGATGCTGTGGTCCTGGATAAGTTTACAGTTCAGTCCAATGGAAACCACCAACTATCACTGTGACAGAGGAAGGAGAGTATTACTGTCAGAGATGATGTCACTGATGGACTTACCTGAGCAGGTGAGCTCCAGGATGGAGGAAGAGTAATCTGATGATGATACACAGGTACTTAGTGCAGATCCAAACTTAACACAGTAAGAACTGATCCTCCATACAGATCTGTCTGAGTCTTCATTTCTGATTCTTGTTGAAACAGCAGAGCCACAGTCCAATTCTCTGCAGACAACAGCTGCTTCCTCCAGGGTCCAGTCAGAGTAACTCACTGGTCCCCACTCTCCATGTTTCACCTCCAGTGTACCTGCACAGCGACTGGCTCCTCCCACCAACCTGACAGTCTCTGAACAGAAACAAGAGAGTCATCAGTAAAAGAATAAAGTGAGTTTCATTAGAACAGAAACAAGAGAGTCATCAGTAAAATAATAAAGTGAGTTTCATTAGAACAGAAACAAGAGAGTCATCAGTAAAAGAATAAAGTGAGTTTCATTAGAACAGAAATGAAGACAAATCAAAGCTGTAGCTCCTCTTCTACCTTGTGAGCAGGTGAGTCCAACAGCTTTACCAGGTGAGCAGGTTCTTCTAGCTGAGTCTGATCTTCTACAGTCCAGGAGAGCAGACTCATTGCCTCCACACTGGAACTCTTTGGTCCACATTGGAGCCTCCACTTCTCCATAGAGCGCCCCCTGGAGGACTGAAGGAGCCCCACAGTCAAGCTCCCTACAGACCACCTCTGCATCCTGCTGGTCCACGTCAGCTTCACACACTGAGGACCACGACTGCTCAGACTTCACCTCCAGTCTGCCTGAACACAGACTAGTCCCATTCACCAGCCTGATAAAGTCTGGAGAGAGAGAGGACCATCATTAGTTTTGGGAATATTTAACTGCAACATTAATACCAATAAAGCTTTTTCTGAATTTGAAAGTAACAACTGATAAAGACAGAGAGCACATTCATACCCTGACTCAAGTCTTTATCTACAGAAAATAGTTCAAGATATTTGTGTGATTTTAAAATGTCTTTTTCAGGCACCACCTTGTGGTAGAATGTTTCTGTTTTCTACTGAATCTTTATTTTAGCAGGAAAACCTCATTAAGATTAAACTTCTCTTTGCAGGAGTGTCCTGGCCGAGACAGACAGCAACAGAAAGTTTCAGACAAACAACATAAAAACCAGTAATACAGACAGACCTCTGTAACATGAAGAATGACACTGTGGTGGACAGCAATGCATGACATCAGAAAATAAAGAAGATCAGAGCACTGTGGTAGCTGAATGGTTACAGCACCACATAACCACAACGTCCCTGATTCAACTCTGACTGGAGACCTTTGGTACATTTCATACCCCTCTCTCTCCCCCTTGTTTCCTGTCTACTTCTCCACCATCAGCTGTCAATTAAGGCAGAAATACCCCAAAACATATAAAAGAAGATGTAGAAGTTTAAGAGGAGGAGTCTCTCTGTTATTAGGTAGTCACGTCCCTCATAACTCTGTTCACAGTAGAATAATGGATGAAGCTACAGCTAATCTGAATTGGACTCCTCCTGTTTTCATGCAACTGACCCCTGAGGAACTCCACATATCATAGCTACTCGATCAGATTCATAACTTTCAACAGTCACAAAATAACTGCACCCAAACACCATATACATACACTCAGCACTGATTCTTGAGACTTTGCCAAAAACCTTGAAGAATAATGCCAATTTCTTTGAAAATTAATTCTTATTTAAACTAATCAGGGTTGATCATCTGAGGATGTTTTGCACAAATGTAAAAGTCTTTCATGTGTTTGTTTATAATTTAAAAAATAAAATCTATTAATTTTCAAAAATATTAACTTTTATTTTGTAGTTGCCAAAAATGTGTCCCAAGTTTTTGTCAACACAGTCAGATATTTATTAATAAGCAATAAGTGTGTGTGTGTGTGTGTGTGTGTGTGTGTGTGTGTGTTTGTGTGTGTGTGTGTGTGTGTGTGTTTGTGTTTGTGTGTGTGTGTGTGTGTGTGCGTGTGTGTGTGTGTAATGTATATCTACTTATTGCAGTGTCCGATAAAAGCCCGGGTCTGAAGTCTAAATGCCCCTAACAGAAACCACCCACTTCGCCACGGCCCAACGCTGCTTGCAGCTTTAATTTTGTTTTAAAATAGTATACTTTAAATCTGTTTCTCTAAAACAGCTGATTTATTATTAGAAAATGTTATTTTTTATGTTAAATGCAGATGATAAGACTTGCATGATACAAACGTTTTTAAAGAGCACACGTGAAACAGCATTAAAATGAATATTCAACATTTAACAACATATTTGTGTACTTAAGGTGAAGACACAATGGTTTAAATGTTCTAAATCTATATCAGAGCAAATAAATGGGAATAATTAGCTTTTTATTTTGTCTGTGTTGACAAAAACTAAGTGATGACAAGAAAAACCCATATTTTATGAAAAAATTACAAAGTCAGGAGGTTGCACCGAAATATTACTTGATTGCTGAGAACTTATTCTATAAACAATATAAAACAAGTTCAATATAAGCAAAGATTTCTTAATATTTTCATTTAATTTTTCAAAATTAAAACAGTTTTATCCAAATTCTACAGAATCAGTGACAGTATATTGTAAGTCTAAACTGCTACTACTGCTGCTTTCTCTTGTAGTGTGAATATCCTTAAAGGTGCAGATTGTCTCAGTTTGAATCAATGAGCCTCCAGGAACAAGCTAACTTCTCTACCCTTTAGGATGCTGTGGTCCTGGATAAGTTTACAGTTCAGTCCAATGGAAACCACCAACTATCACTGTGACAGAGGAAGGAGAGTATTACTGTCAGAGATGATGTCACTGATGGACTTACCTGAGCAGGTGACCTCCACCATGGAGGAAGAGGAATCTGATGATACACAGTCCTTCATTGCAGATCCAAACTTAACACAGTAAGGTTTGATCCTCCATACAGATCTGTTTGAGACGTTTCTGCTTCCTATTGAAACAGCAGAGCCACAGTCCAAATATCTACATATTACATATGCTTTCATCAGGGTCCAGTCATAGTAACTCACTGGTCTCCACTCTCCATGTTTCACCTCCAGTGTACCTGCACAGCGACTGGCTCCTCCCACCAACCTGACAGGCTCTGAACAGAAATAAGAGAGTCATCAGTAAAAGAATAAAGTGAGTTTCATTAGAACAGAAACCAGAGAGTCATCAGTAAAAGAATAAAGTGAGTTTCATTAGAACAGAAACAAGAGAGTCATCAGTAAAAGAATAAAGTGAGTTTCATTAGAACAGAAACAAGAGAGTCATCAGTAAAAGAATAAAGTGAGTTTCATTAGAACAGAAACAAGAGAGTCATCAGTAAAAGAATAAAGTGAGTTTCATTAGAACAGAAACAAGAGAGTCATCAGTAAAATAATAAAGTGAGTTTCATTAGAACAGAAACAAGAGAGTCATCAGTAAAAGAATAAAGTGAGTTTCATTAGAACAGAAATGAAGACAAATCAAAGCTGCAGCTCCTCTTCTACCTGAGCAGGTGAGTCCAACAGCTTTACCAGGTGAGCAGGTTCTTCTAGCTGAGTCTGATCTTCTACAGTCCAGGAGAGCAGACTCATTGCCTCCACACTGGAACTCTTTGGTCAACATTGGAGCCTCCACTTCTCCATAGAGCACCCCCTGGAGGAATGAAGGAGCCCCACAGCCAAGCTCCCTACAGATCACCTCTGCATCCTGCTGGTCAAAGTCAGCTTCACACACTGAGGACCACGACTGCTCAGACTTCACCTCCAGTCTGCCTGAACACAGATTAGCCCCATTCACCAGCCTGACAGAGTCTGGAGAGAGAGAGGACCATCATTAGTTTTGGGAATATTCAACTGCAACATTCATACCAATAAAGCTTTTTCTGAATTTGAAAGTAAAATCTGATGAAGAGAGAGAGCACATTCATACCTTGACTCAAGTCTTTGTCTACAGAAAATAGTTCAAGATATTTGTGTGATTTTAAAATGTCTTTTTCAGGCACCATCTTGTGGTAGAATGTTTCTGTTTTCTACTGAATCTTTATTTTAGCAGGAAAACCTCATTAAGATTAAACTTCTCTTTGCAGGAGTGTCCTGGCCAAGACAGGCAGCAACAGAAAGTTTCAGACAAACAACATAAAAACCAGTAATACAGACAGACCTCTGTAACATGAAGAATGACACTGTGGTGGACAGCAATGCATGACATCAGAAAATAAAGAAGATCAGAGCACCGTGGTAGCTGAATGGTTACAGCACCACATAACCACAACGTCCCTGATTCAACTCTGACTGGAGACCTTTGGTACATTTCATACCCCTCTCTCTCCCCCTTGCTTCCTGTCTACTTCTCCACCATCAGCTGTCAATTAAGGCAGAAATACCCCAAAACACATAAAAGAAGATGTAGAAGTTTAGAAGGAGGAGTCTCTCTGTTATTAGGTAGTCACGCCCCTCATAACTCTGTTCACAGTAGAATAATGGATGAAGCTACAGCTAATCTCAATTAGACTCCTCCTTTTTTCCTCTGTCAGATTATTGCTTTCAGCAGTAGCAGCTCATGCTATCAGACCTCAGCTCAGACTACAGAGAACTGTAATTATTAACACTGGTCTGAGGTAGGGATGCCCCCTGAGACCTGCTTCTGAACTGGAACCAGTATTAAACACTTAAAAACCTGAGGTATTTTTAAGCTCAGTTCTTTTATCAGTACTTGAAGAAAACTAGGAGTGAGATTATTGGGTGGTAAAATCTTGTTTTGGGTTCTGCTTGTTTCCATGGAGATATTATTGAGTTCATATTGTGATACTGTTGTAAACGTTGTTGATGTCAGCAAACTCGGTATTTTTAACTCTAAAATATAAATACATTATAGTCCTGTTGTGGATTCCAATCCAATGGAAACCACCAACTAAGGCTGCGTTCACACTGCAGGCAAATCTGATTCAAATCTGATTCCTTCTCAAATCCGATGTTTAGGACTGATTGACCAAACTGGTTTTAGCAAGTTTCCAAATCGGATGTGGCTCTGTTCAGACTGGGCCACATTAATGACCAATCTGACAGGTTGCCGTGGCAACGTTGTCGGAGCAGAGGTGTCACCTAGCGTATATTGTGTGATGTCATATAATTGCGACAGCGTCAGCAACAATAAACCCTCGAGCTTCCCTTGAATGGAGCCATCTCCCCAAAGATTAAGAATATGGTTTGGTCCTCTGTCCAAGGACTGATGTTTTCGATGTCCTCCTTTGCCTCCAGTGATATCACCTAGCAACAACAACTGGAATAAGTCCTCCAGTAATATCACCTATCAACAACAACTGGAATAAGTCCTCCAGTGATATCACCTAGCAAAAACAATTGGAATAAGTGCGGGTCTTGTGTCGCATAGAGTGACGTAGCGTAAAGACGTAGAGAGACGTCACGGACAGTCAAATCCAATTTGAGTGTTTGGAGCTGTTCAGACTCAGACACATATGTCCAAACTTCCTCCCAATGGTGGTTTCAATCTGGTTTGCAAAGATCGGATTTCATGTGATTTATGACTGTTCTGACTCCATAAGAGCATCTGGTTCCAATCTAAATTGGCTAAAAATCGGATTTTGGCTTGCAGTGTGAACGCAGACTAACTGTCAGAGATGATATCACTGATGGACTTACCTGAGCAGGTGATCTCCAGGATGGAGGAAGAGGAATCTGATGATAGACATTCCTTCAGGTCAGATCCAGAATGAAGACAGTGAGATGTGATCCTCCACACAGATCTGTATGAGTTTTCTTTTCTGCTTCTTGTTGAAACAGCAGAGCCACAGTCCAAATTTCTACATATTACATCTGCTTCCTTCAGGGTCCAATCAGAGTTACTCACTGGTCTCCACTCTCTATCTTTCACCTCCAGTGTACCTGAACAGCGACTGGCTCCTCCCACCAACCTAAGGTCTGAACAGAAATAAGAGAGTCATCAGTAAAAGAATAAAGTGAGTTTCATTAGAACAGAAACAAGAGAGTCATCAGTAAAAGAATAAAGTGAGTTTCATTAAAACAGAAACAAGAGAGTCATCAGTAAAAGAATAAAGTGAGTTTCATTAGAACAGAAATGAAGACAAATCAAAGCTGCAGCTCCTCTTCTACCTGAGCAGGTGAGTCCAACAGCTTTACCAGGTGAGCAGGTTCTTCTAGCTGAGTCTGATCTTCTACAGTCCAGGAGAGCAGACTCATTGCCTCCACACTGGAACTCTTTGGTCCACATTGGAGCCTCCACTTCTCCATAGAGCGCGCCCTGGAGGACTGAAGGAGCCCCACAGTCAATCTCCCTACAGACCACCTCTGCATCCTGCTGGTCAAAGTCAGCTTCACACACTGAGGACCACGACTGCTCAGACTTCACCTCCAGTCTGCCTGAACACAGACTAGTCCCATTCACCAGCCTGATAAAGTCTGAAGAGAGAGAGGACCATCATTAGTTTTGGGAATATTTAACTGCAACATTCATACCAATAAAGCTTTTTCTGAATTTGAAAGTAACAACTGATAAAGAGAGAGAGCACATTCATACCTTGACTCAAGTCTTTATCTACAGAAAGTAGTTCATGTTATTTGCATGATTTTAAAATGTCTTATTCAGGCAACATCTTGTGGTAGAATGTTTCTGTTTTCTACTGAATCTTTATTTTAGCAACCTCATTAAGATTAAACTTGTCTTTTGCAGGAGTGTCCTGGCCAAGACAGGCAGCATCAGAAAGTTTCAGACAAACAACATAAAAACCAGTAATACAGACAGACCTCTGTAACATGAAGAATGACACTGCGGTGGACAGCAATGCATGATACCAGAAAATAAATAAGATCAGAGCACTGTGGTTCCGGCAATAAGTCGGACTTGTTTCTAGTGAGGGTTGGACTCCGCCAGGGCTGCCCTTTGTCACCGATCCTGTTCATAATTTTTATGGACAGGATTTTTAGGTGCAGCCAGGGTGTGGCGGGGGGTCCAGTTTGGTGACCTCAGGATTGTGTCACTGCTTTTTGCAGATGATGTGGTCCTGTTGGCTTCATCAGACTGTGACCTCGAACTGTCACTGGATCGGTTCGCAGCAGAGTGTGAAGCGGCCGGGATGAGAATCAGCACCTCCAAATCCGAGGCCATGGTCCTCAACCGGAAAAGGGTGGAGTGCACTCTCCGGGTCGGGGATGAGATCCTGCCCCAAGTGGAGGAGTTCAAGTACCTCGGGGTCTTGTTCACAGTGAAGGAAGGATGGAGCGTGAGATCGACAGGCGGATCGGTGCGGCGTCTGCAGTAATGCGGACTCTGCACAGAGCCGTCGTGGTGAAGAGAGAACTGAGCCGAAAGGCAAAGCTCTCGATTTACCAGTCGATCTTCGTTCCTACCCTCACCTCTGGTCATGAGCTTTGGGTAGTGACCCAAAGAACAAGATCGCGGGTACAAGCGGCCGACATGAGCTTCCTCCGTAGGCTGGCTGGGCTCTCCCTTAGAGATAGGGTGAGAAGCTCAGTTATCCGGAGGGAGCTCAGAGTAGACCCTGTAATGGAAATTCTTAATATTCATCTTGTCTGATCAAATGAGTAGTTATGGTACTTGATTAGATGTATGTGTGTGCGTCATAATCTGCTGACCATGACATGAAATGCTGATTTAATGAATATCATTGAACTATTGATGGAACATCATGTATGTTATAGTCTACTGATTAACTATTGTCCTGATTGTGTACACGTGATGTCGTGCCTATTGTGATGACATTGGTATGTTGATAGAACAAGGTCATCCTTTCTATGATAATGTATTGTATATAATCTGACTGTTTACTCTGCTCCGGGCTCGCTTTTTCATCTCACGCCTGAGACAGAAGGAGTCCGCCTGCAGACGACTGAATAAACTAGAGAAAGACAACGTTACCGGCTTTGTGCTTCTTGATAAATAAAAATTGCCAGAACAACCCGCTGCTCCTCCGCATCGAGAGGAGCCAGATGAGGTGGTCTGGGCATCTAATCAGGATGCCTCCAGGACGCCTCCCTGGTGGGGTGTTCAGGGCACGTCCCACCGGTAGGAGACCCCGAGGAAGACCCAGGACACGCTGGAGAGACTATGTCTCTCGGCTGGCCAGGGAACGCCTCGGGATCCCCCGGGAAGAGCTGGACGAAGTGGCTGGGGAGAGGGAAGCCTGGGCTTCCTGCTTGGGCTGCTGCCCCCGAGACCCGACCAGGATAAGCGGAAGAAGATGGATGGATGGATGGATGGAGAGCACCGTGGTAGCTGAATGGTTACAGCACCACATAACCACAACGTCCCCGATTCAACTCTGACTGGAGACCTTTGGTACATTTCATACCCCTCTCTCTCCCCCTTGTTTCCTGTCTACTTCGCCACCATCAGCTGTCAATTAAGGCAGAAATACCCCAAAACATATAAAAGAAGATGTAGAAGTTTAGAAGGAGGAGTCTCTCTGTTATTAGGTAGTCACGCCCCTCATAACTCTGTTCACAGTAGAATAATGGATGAAGCTACAGCTAATCTGAATTAGACTCCTCCTTTTTTTCTCTGTCAGATCATTGCTTTCAGCAGTAGCAGTTCATGCTATCAAACCTCAGCTCAGACTACAGAGAACTGTCTATTCCGCCATAAACCTCTCCCACATATTGAGTTTTACATTTTACTTCTTACATTTTTCAAGCCACTTTTCTCACAAAATACATTTAGACCCACATCATTTCGGAAAATAAAGTTTATCTAGACAAACCATCTTATTCATCTGGTGTCTGGATCTAAAGAAGCAAGTGGGGTACAGAGTCAGCCATGACTTCACTTACCGCCGTACCAGGCTGTAAGAGCTGTGTCTGTCTCTGCCACAAGCTCTATAAATTGGAGAAAAGAATCTCTATTCTCTACAAAATGTATGAGGCAGAAACGCAGATGGATGCAATCATCTTCGGCCCTGCACATACCAACACCACCTGTTCGGGACCTCAGCCTCTGATTCTGCTGCAGTATCTTCAACCTCTACTTCCATCATCCCCACTGACGCAGCTCCAGTCAGCATTTCAGAGAATCTGTGCTCATCCTCTGGCTGAGCACTGGAGAACTGGATTAATAAGTGGTATTGATAAGAGTAGTAGTATTGATAAAATCCTAATGAAACTGATCCCTAGTGTGAAGTCAGTACATCTGATCATGGTTCTGACACTGAGCTGACAGAGAGCAGCAAACTGCTCTGTTTACACTGTGTTCATACAAATGATTAAATACCATATACATACAGTATATTGTAACCCTAAACTGCTACTACTGCTGCTTTCTCTTGTAGTGTGAATATCCTTAAAGGTGCAGATTGTCTCAGTTTGAATCAATGAGCCTCCAGGAACAAGCTAACTTCTCCACCCTTTAGGATGCTGTCGTCCTGGATAAGTTCACAGTTCAGTCCAATGGAAACCACCAACTATCACTGTGACAGAGGAAGGAAAATATTACTGTCAGAGATGATGTCACTGATGGACTTACCTGAGCAGGTGAACTCCACCATGGAGGAAGAGTAACCTGATGATACACATTCCCTCAGTGCAGATCCAGAATGAAGACAGTAAGATATGATCCACCATACAGATCTACGAGAGTCTTCATTTCTGCTTCTTGTTGAAACAGTAGAGCCACAGTCCAAATATCTACATATTACATCTGCATCCTTCAGGGTCCAGTCAGAGTAACTCACTGGTCTCCACTCTCCGTGTTTCACCTCCAGTGTACCTGCACAGCGACTGGCTCCTCCCACCAACCTGACAGTCTCTGAACAGAAACAAGAGAGTCATCAGTAAAAGAATAAAGTGAGTTTCATTAGAACAGAAACAAGAGAGTCATCAGTAAAATAATAAAGTGAGGTTCATTAGAACAGAAACAAGAGAGTCATCAGTAAAAGAATAAAGTGAGTTTCATTAGAACAGAAATGAAGACAAATCAAAGCTGCAGCTCCTCTTCTACCTGAGCAGGTGAGTCCAACAGCTTTACCAGGTGAGCAGGTTCTTCTAGCTGAGTCAGATCTTCTACAGTCCAGGAGAGCAGACTCATTGCCTCCACACTGGAACTCTTTGGTCCACATTGGAGCCTC
The DNA here is from genome assembly GCA_021039105.1 of Scomber colias. NCBI lineage: Eukaryota > Metazoa > Chordata > Actinopteri > Scombriformes > Scombridae > Scomber > Scomber colias. The sequence goes on along the minus strand of JAJDFG010000231.1, from coordinate 347,256 downwards.
CACTTCTCCATAGAGCGCCCCCTGGAGGACTGAAGGAGCCCCACAGTCAAGCTCCCTACAGACCACCTCTGCATCCTGCTGGTCAAAGTCAGCTTCACACACTGAGGACCACGACTGATCAGACTTCACCTCCAGTCTGCCTGAACACAGACTAGTCCCATTCACCAGCCTGACAGAGTCTGGAGAGAGAGAGAGGACCATCATTAGTTTTGGGAATATTTAACTGCAACATTCATACCAATAAAGCTTTTTCTGAATTTGAAAGTAACAACTGATAAAGAGAGAGAGCACATTCATATCAAGTCTTTATCTACAGAAAGTAGTTCAAGATATTTGTGTGATTTTAAAATGTCTTATTCAGGCACCATGTTGTGGTAGAATGTTTCTGTTTTCTACTGAATCTTTATTTTAGCAGGAAAACCTCATTAAGATTAAACTTCTCTTTGCAGGAGTGTCCTGGCCAAGACAGGCAGCAACAGAAAGTTTCAGACAAACAACATAAAAACCAGTAATACAGACAGACCTCTGTAACATGAAGAATGACACTGTGGTGGACAGCAATGCATGACATCAGAAAATAAAGAAGATCAGAGCACTGTGGTAGCTGAATGGTTACAGCACCACATAACCACAACGTCCCTGATTCAACTCTGACTGGAGACCTTTGGTACATTTCATACCCCTCTCTCTCCCCCTTGTTTCCTGTCTACTTCTCCACCATCAGCTGTCAATTAAGGCAGAAATACCCCAAAACATATAAAAGAAGATGTAGAAGTTTAGAAGGAGGAGTCTCTCTGTTATTAGGTAGTCACGCCCCTCATAACTCTGTTCACAGTAGAATAATGGATGAAGCTACAGCTAATCTAAATTAGACTCCTCCTGTTTTCCTCTGTCAGATTATTGCTTTCAGCAGTAGCAGCTCATGCTATCAGACCTCAGCTCAGACTACAGAGAACTGTAATTATTAACACTGGTCTGAGGTAGGGATGCCCCCTGAAACCTGCTTCTGAACTGGAACCAGTATTAAACACTTAAAAACCTGAGGTATTTTTAAGCTCAGTTCTTTTATCAGTACTTGAAGAAAACAAGGAGTGAGATTATTGGGTGGTGAAACCTGGTTTTGGGTTTTGCTTGTTTCCATGGAGATATTATTGAGTTCATATTGTGATACTGTTGTAAACATTGTTGTTGATGTCAGCAAACTCTGTATTTTTAACTCTAAAATATAAATACATTATAGTCCTGTTCTGTATTCCAATCCAATGGAAACCACCAACTAAGGCTGCGTTCACACTGCAGGCAAATCTGATTCAAATCTGATTCCTTCTCAAATCCGATGTTTAGGACTGATTGACCAAACTGGTTTTAGAAAGTTTCCAAATCGGATGTGGCTCTGTTCAGACTGGGCCACATTAATGACCAATCTGACAGGTTGCCATGGCAACGTTGTCGGAGCAGAGGTGTCACCTAGCGTGTATTCTCAACTCAACTCAACTCAACTTTATTTATATAGCACTTTAAAACAACCACAGCTGAAACAAAGTGCTGTACATAAATAGATAAAACAACACAGGAACATAAAACAATTAACAGGAAATAAATACTAAGATAATTGTTTATTGTTTTTAAAACAAATTAAAAACAATAAAACAATTAAAACAAGCTGTATTCCTTGGCTTTCGGTTGAAAGCCAAGGAATAAAAATGGGTTTTAAGACGAGTTTTAAAAACAGACAGTGAGGAGGCTTGTCTAATATTTAAAGGAAGCTCGTTCCATAATTTAGGAGCAGCTATAGAAAAGGCTCTATCCCCTCTGAGCTTCCGCTTTGACCTCGGTACCTCCAGGAGCAGCAGATCAGCTGACTTGAGGCACCGAGCAGCAGCGTGGGGGTGAAGGAGCTCAGAGAGGTAGAGTGGGACCAGTCCATTTAAAGATTTAAAAACAAATAAAAGAATCTTAAAATGGACTCTAAAGTGCACAGGTAGCCAGTGGAGGGAGGCCAGGATGGACGTTATGTGCTCCCTCTTACGTACTCCAGTTAAGAGGTGAGCGGCTGCATTTTGCACCAACTGGAGACGTGCGAGGGAGGACTGACTGACTCTAAAATAAAGTGCATTACAGTAATCCAGCTGGGATGTGATGAACGCATGGATCATTGTTTCAAAGTGCTGTAGTGTGAGGAAGGGCTTTACTTTTGCCAGCTGCCTAATGTGAAAAAAGCTGGACTTCACCACAGCACTAATTTGCCGATCCAATTTAAAATCACCGTCCATCTTAAAACCCAAGTTTGAGACTGTTGGCTTAAAATAATCTGCCAAAGGACCCAAGTCAAATGGAGGGGGTTCACAAAGGCCACTGGGACCAAACACCATCACTTCTGTTTTTTTTTTCATTAAAGTTAAGGAAGTTCAAGGCCATCCAGGCTTTGATGTCTTCAAGACATGCCAGAAGTGGTGTTAGGGAGAAAGCGTTTCATTTTTTCAGCGGCACATATATCTGACTGTCGTCAGCATAAAAGTGAAAAGAGATGCCATGCTTTCTCAGGATGGAGCCCAGTGGCAGCAAATACAGCGAGAAGAGCAGGGGCCCTAAGACCGACCCCTGTGGAACCCCATACGGCAGTGGAGTAGAGCTGGATTCTGAAGTTCCAAGGCTCACACTCATGGTTCTGTCAGTCAGATAGGATCTGATCCAGTCCAGCGCAGTACCACAGATGCCCACTAGGTGGCTTAGCCGAGCCACTAGGGTGTTGTGGTCCACAGTATCAAAGGCTGCCGTTAGGTCCAACAGGACAAGAATGACATGGTCACCAAAGTCATTTGTTAATAACATATCATTAAAAACCCGTAGTAAGGCTGACTCGGTGCTGTGCAGGGTTTTGAAGTCTGACTGAAAGACCTCCAGGAAATTGTGCTCATCCAGAAATGACTGTAGCTGGGCATGAACAATTTTTCTCCAATATTTTTGATATAAAAGGCAGCAAGGAGATGGGCCTAAAATTGGCCAGCACGCTGCAGTCAAGGCCATTGTGTGATGTCATATAATTGTCATATAATTGCGACAGCGTCAGCAACAATAAACCCTCGAGCTTCCCTTGAATGGAGCCATCTCCCCAAAGATTAAGAATATGGTTTGGTCCTCTGTCCAAGGACTGATGTTTTCGACGTCCTCCGCTGCCTACAGTGATATCACCTATCAATAACAACTGGAATAAGTCCTCCAGTGATATCACCTAGCAACAACAACTGGAATAAGTGCGGGTCTTGTGTCGCATAGAGTGACGTAGCGTAAAGACGTAGAGAGACGTCACGGACAGTCAAATCCAATTTGAGTGTTTGGAGCTGTTCAGACTCAGACACATATGTCCAAACTTCCTCCCAATGGTGGTTTCAATCTGGTTTGCAAAAATCGGATTTCATGTGATTTATGACTGTTCTGACTCCATGAGAGCATCTGGTTCCAATGTAAATTGGCTAAAAATCCGATTTTGGCTTGCAGTGTGAACGCAGACTAACTGTCAGAGATGATGTCACTGATGGACTTACCGGAGCAGGTGACCTCCAGGATGGAGGAAGAGGAATCTGATGATAGACATTCCTTCAGGTCAGATCCAGAATGAAGACAGTGAGATGTGATCCTCCACACAGATCTGTATGAGTATTCTTTTCTGCTTCTTGTTGAAACAGCAGAGCCACAGTCCAAATTTCTACATATTACATCTGCTTCCTTCAGGGTCCAATCAGAGTTACTCACTGGTCTCCACTCTCCATCTTTCACCTCCAGTGTACCTGCACAGCGACTGGCTCCTCCCACCAACCTGACAGGCTCTGAACAGAAACAAGAGAGTCATCAGTAAAAGAATAAAGTGAGTTTCATTAGAACAGAAACAAGAGAGTCATCAGTAAAAGAATAAAGTGAGTTTCATTAGAACAGAAACAAGAGAGTCATCAGTAAAAGAATAAAGTGAGTTTCATTAGAACAGAAACAAGAGAGTCATCAGTAAAATAATAAAGTGAGTTTCATTAGAACAGAAACAAGAGAGTCATCAGTAAAAGAATAAAGTGAGTTTCATTAGAACAGAAACAAGAGAGTCATCAGTAAAAGAATAAAGTGAGTTTCATTAGAACAGAAATGAAGACAAATCAAAGCTGCAGCTCCTCTTCTACCTGAGCAGGTGAGTCCAACAGCTTTACCAGGTGAGCAGGTTCTTCTAGCTGAGTCTGATCTTCTACAGTCCAGGAGAGCAGACTCATTGCCTCCACACTGGAACTCTTTGGTCAACATTGGAGCCTCCACTTCTCCATAGAGCGCCCCCTGGAGGAATGAAGGAGCCCCACAGCCAAGCTCCCTACAGATCACCTCTGCATCCTGCTGGTCAAAGTCAGCTTCACACACTGAGGACCACGACTGCTCAGACTTCACCTCCAGTCTGCCTGAACACAGACTAGTCCCATTCACCAGCCTGATAAAGTCTGGAGAGAGAGAGGACCATCATTAGTTTTGGGAATATTTAACTGCAACATTCATACCAATAAAGCTTTTTCTGAATTTGAAAGTAACAACTGATAAAGAGAGAGAGCACATTCATACCTTGACTCAAGTCTTTATCTACAGAAAATAGTTCAAGATATTTGTGTGATTTTAAAATGTCTTATTCAGGCACCATGTTGTGGTAGAATGTTTCTGTTTTCTACTGAATCTCTATTTCAGCAGGAAAACCTCATTAAGATTAAACTTGTCTTTTGCAGGAGTGTCCTGGCCAAGACAGGCAGCAACAGAAAGTTTCAGACAAACAACATAAAAACCAGTAATACAGACAGACCTCTGTAACATGAAGAATGACACTGTGGTGGACAGCAATGCATGACATCAGAAAATAAAGAAGATGGCGCGCAGGTGGTCGAGTGGTTAGAGCGCATGCCATATACGCAGCTGACCCCGGTTCGAATCCCGATCGGAGGTCCTTTGCTGCATGTCACACCCCCCTTTCACTCCCATGTTTCCTGTCGGTCTACTGTTAAATAAAGGTGTCTATGCCAACAAAAATCTTAAAAAAAAAAAAAAAAAAAAAAAAAGAAAATAAAGAAGATCAGAGCACTGTGGTAGCTGAATGGTTACAGCACCACATAACCACAACGTCCCTGATTCAACTCTGACTGGAGACCTTTGGTACATTTCATACCCCTCTCTCTCCCCCTTGCTTCCTGTCTACTTCTCCACCATCAGCTGTCAATTAAGGCAGAAATACCCCAAAACATATAAAAGAAGATGTAGAAGGTTAGAAGGAGGAGTCTCTCTGTTATTAGGTAGTCACGCCCCTCATAACTCTGTTCACAGTAGAATAATGGATGAAGCTACAGCTAATCTAAATTAGACTCCTCCTGTTTTACTCTGTCAGATTATTGCTTTCAGCAGTAGCAGCTCATGCTATCAGACTTCAGCTCAGACTACAGAGAACTGTAATTATTAACACTGGTCTGAGGTAGGGATGCCCCCTGAAACCTGCTTCTGAACTGGAACCAGTATTAAACACTTAAAAACCTGAGGTATTTTTAAGCTCAGTTCTTTTATCAGTACTTGAAGAAAACTAGGAGTGAGATTATTGGGTGGTAAAATCTTGTTTTGGGTTCTGCTTGTTTCCATGGAGATATTATTGAGTTCATATTGTGATACTGTTGTAAACGTTGTTGATGTCAGCAAACTCTGTATTTTTAACTCTAAAATATAAATACATTATAGTCCTGTTCTGTATTCCAATCCAATGGAAACCACCAACTAAGGCTGCGTTCACACTGCAGGCAAATCTGATTCAAATCTGATTCCTTCTCAAATCCGATGTTTAGGACTGACTGACCAAACTGGTTTTAGAAAGTTTCCAAATCGGATGTGGCTCTGATCAGACTGGGCAACATTAATGACCAATTTGACAGGTTGCCATGGCGATGTTGTCGGAGCAGAGGTGTCACCTAGCGTATATTGTGTGACGTCATATAATTGCGACAGCGTCAGCAACAATAAACCCTCGAGCTTCCCTTGAATGGAGCCATCTCCCCAAAGATTAAGAATATGGTTTGGTCCTCTGTCCAAGGACTGATGTTTTCGATGTCCTCCGTTGCCTCCAGTGATATCACCTAGCAACAACAACTGGAATAAGTCCTCCAGTAATATCACTTATCAACAACAACTGGAATAAGTCCTCCAGTGATATCACCTAGCAACAACAACTGGAATAAGTGCGGGTCTTGTGTCGCATAGAGTGACGTAGCGTAAAGACGTAGAGAGACGTCACGGACAGTCAAATCCGATTTGAGTGTTTGGAGCTGTTCAGACTCAGACACATATGTCCAAACTTCCTCCCAATGGTGGTTTCAATCTGGTTTGCAAAAATCGGATTTCATGTGATTTATGACTGTTCTGACTCCATGAAAGCATCTGGTTCCAATCTAAATTGGCTAAAAATCCGATTTTGGCTTGCAGTGTGAACGCAGACTAACTGTCAGAGATGATGTCACTGATGGACTTACCTGAGCAGGTGACCTCCAGCATGGAGGAAGAGGAATCTGATGATACACATTCCCTCAGTGCAGATCCAGAATGAAGACAGTAAGATATGATCCACCATACAGATCTACGAGAGTATTCTTTTCTGCTTCTTGTTGAAACAGCAGAGCCACAGTCCAAATTTCTACATATTACATCTGCTTCCTTCAGGGTCCAATCAGAGTTACTCACTGGTCTCCACTCTCTATCTTTCACCTCCAGTCTACCTGCACAGCGACTGGCTCCTCCCACCAACCTAAGCTCTGAACAGAAAAAAGAGAGTCATCAGTAAAAGAATAAAGTGAGTTTCATTAAAACAGAAATGAAGACAAATCAAAGCTGCAGCTCCTCTTCTACCTGAGCAGGTGAGTCCAACAGCTTTACCAGGTGAGCAGGTTCTTCTAGCTGAGTCTGATCTTCTACAGTCCAGGAGAGCAGACTCATGGCCTCCACATTGGAACTCTTTGGTCCACATTGGAGCCTCCACTTCTCCATAGAGCACCCCCTGGAGGACTGAAGGAGCCCCACAGCCAAGATCCCTACAGACCACCTCTGCATCCTGCTGGTCAAAGTCAGCTTCACACACTGAGGACCACGACTGCTCAGACTTCACCTCCAGTCTGCCTGAACACAGACTAGTCCCATTCACCAGCCTGACAGAGTCTGGAGAGAGAGAGGACCATCATTAGTTTTGGGAATATTTAACTGCAACATTCATAACAATAAAGCTTTTTCTGAATTTGAAAGTAACAACTGATAAAGAGAGAGAGCACATTCATACCCTGACTCAAGTCTTTATCTACAGAAAATAGTTCAAGATATTTGTATGATTTTAAAATGTCTTATTCAGGCACTATCTTGTGGTAGAATGTTTCTGTTTTCTACTGAATCTTTATTTTAGCAGGAAAACCTCATTAAGATTAAACTTGTCTTTTGCAGGAGTGTCCTGGCCAAGACAGGCAGCAACAGAAAGTTTCAGACAAACAACATAAAAACCAGTAATACAGACAGACCTCTGTAACATGAAGAATGACACTGTGGTGGACAGCAATGCATGACATCAGAAAATAAAGAAGATCAGAGCACTGTGGTAGCTGAATGGTTACAGCACCACATAACCACAACGTCCCTGATTCAACTCTGACTGGAGACCTTTGGTACATTTCATACCCCTCTCTCTCCCCCTTGTTTCCTGTCTACTTCTCCACCATCAGCTGTCAATTAAGGCAGAAATACCCCAAAACATATAAAAGAAGATGTATATAATGTGGTACAGGCCAGAGTTGTGGACTCAAGTCACATGACTTGGACTCGAGTCAGACTCGAGTCATGAATTTGATGAATTTAGACTCGACTTGACAAAATCTAAAAAGACTTGCAACTCGACTTGGACTTTAAAATCAATGACTCGTGACTTCACTTGGACTTGACCCTTTTGACTTGAAAAGACTTGCTACTTTCCTTGAACCTAAAGATTAAAAAGTATGTTCACACGACACTGACCGCTCTATCTCCCTTTGCAGTTTGCACCTGTGTGCATCTGTGTCCGTGACGTGTGTGTGGCACCACATCCAATCAAATTAGATCCACGTTGTTTCGATCTGACAGCATCCAACCAATCAAAGTACGAGACAACCAATAAAGAGGAAAAAACTAAACGCCCGCGCCAGCAGGCAAAAATGATACCAAAGGTGGTTTCGTTTGGGTACAAAAATTATGAGGTGATAAACAAAAGAAGGATTGCAGTATGTAAAACATGCGGGAGCAAGATAACAGACGGAGATGCGACAACGTCGAACTTCGTCCGACATTTGAAGTTACACAAAGAACGGTAAGTGTTGAAAAACTTAAGCCAAGCCTAATCAAATCACGTTCAGTTTAATGTATTTTATATTAGGAATATGTGTACCATTTTAGCTTGCTGCCAGACGTTTTTTTCCGATAGGAAAATTAAGTATATCTCTCTCTCTCTCCAGCACACCAGATTCCATCGTTAAAAATGGCAATTTTACTTTGTAGCACATTGGAGTTGCTAGCTGCTAGTCTACTGCTGCGTCGTTTATGTAATTTAGGTAAATCACGACTAAGCTGAATTATCACCGAAGACATAGAATGGCACAATTAGACTTAATCATTGAGCCAGCAGTAGACCAGCAATTTCTGTGTGATGCAGGTAAAATTGCTGTTTTTGCCAATGGAATCTGGTGTGTTGGAGAGAGTGAATTAACAAGCATACTTCAGTTTCCTGTTGGAAAGGGCTGTTTGATGGCAAGGTACAGCAGTAAAAATATTATTAATAAGTAAGGGTACACTGAAAATGAAATTTATTTTATCAATGTAATGTTAAAATACACACACTCTTACAGTATACAATACAATTAATATTAACCCCAAAAAATAATATTAACACAATGTTAGCATTTTCTGACATCTGTTTTATTTGCTTACCTGTTACAGATTTGAAGAATACCAGATGAATAAAAGCGTCATAGATGAACCACAACAGCCTTCAATCTCACAATTCTTGGACAGTCGTGTTGGGCATTACAGCATGAGTCATCCACAGCAGAAAGCTATCACTAATGCAATACTGTCAGACTTGATTATTGATTGCAACCTTCCCCTGTCTATTGTGGAAAACAAGAGTTTTCGGCACTTTCTGACGGTAGTTGACAGTAAGTACAGCCCAGTGTGTCGCAGAACGTTGACATCAAAAACAGAGAGCCTCGCTGGGGAGAGACGTTCAAGATTAAAAACTCAGTTGAGCAACACTGAGCATGTTTCAGTCACTGTGGACATTTGGTTTGACCGAAAGATGAGGGGATTCCTTGGTATCACTGTCCACTGGATAGAGAGAGAGACAGAGAGGATACAGTTAAAGACTAATCTCTTGGCCTTCAGTCGCTTTAAAGGCTCACACACAGCTGAACGTATCTGTGACCAATTTGAGGCAATATGCGATGAATACAGCATCAAAGATAAATTGGACTACATTATTAGTGACAATGCTGCTAACATGCGAAAGGCATTCACTGTGTGCTTCCCCAGTGAGCAAGAGGATGATGACGGAGATCATCTTGATGACCCTGATCTCTGGTGTGACTTAACCCTGGAAGAACAGCAAACGGTAGATGCTGCTATGGCAAAGAAACAGCGCCTGCAGTGTTTCGCGCATACGCTTCAGCTGGTGGTGGGAGACGGTCTGAAAGAAACAAA
>JAJDFG010000231.1:200000-335000 GCA_021039105.1 Scomber colias | reverse complement strand
AGCATACATGATCTGTGTAAATATTATTTCTCTGTTGTTAAAAGGACTCGAAAGGACTCGAAACTCAAACGGTAGGACTTGGGACTCGACTTGAGACTTGTCGGCCTTGACTTGTGACTTGACTCGGGACTTGCCTGTCTTGACTCGGGACTTGACTCGGGACTTGAAGGCAAAGACTAGAGACTAACTTGTGACTTGCAAAACAATGACTTGGTCCCACCTCTGGTACAGGCCAACCAACGTCGTCTAATCATTAGTAGGAGGCAGACACAGAAGGCTTGATCAGTTGTCCATTGGTATTTTTATTATTATAAAATGTGCCGCTATGTTTCATATGTAACAAAAAGTTGTACAAAACAAACAGTTAACTCATAAGCTGAAATAAGAATTAAAGTAATGTCTACACAGCCACACTCTAGTAGAGCAATCTCTTCCCCCTGAGCAGTCTCTCAGCTCCTGCTTATATAGAGCCCTCCATCAGCCTGCCCTCTGAATGAAAGTGGACTATACCATTCAGGTAAGTCCTGAACCCCTCTTGAAACTGGTAAGTGACAACAAGATTAGCATTTAACCAACATTCACATAACATCACTTTTATCCAGCCTGCCTCCATTACATCTGCAACCAAACTTAATCAAATCACAAACCGTCTTACTGATTAATACAACAATTCACCCTCCACATGGTTCTTCCTTAGTGACATCACTAATGATGTCACCAGTCTATAAATTCAGGAAACATAGGCCACCTCCTCCCTTTGTTTCCTGAGCTCATGGTAAGTATGGTGAGTAACAAAGAAAGATAATACTAAACGTATGTCCTCAAACTAACCAATAAACTCCAACTAACCTTTAATACAAGTGTGTGTTTTATTTGAACCAAAAGTCTGCTGAGATGTAACTTATAACCAAATATACTGCAAAGCACAAACAAACCCGGGATAGTAAGTATCTGCAAAGTATGATTACTGACTAACTTATGGTCCAAACAACAAACATCAAGTATAATTAAAGCTGCAAGCAGCGATGATCGGGCCCAAGCTCCCCCGCCCCGCCACTACTGAGACTTGCCGCGACGCATCTTCCAGATATTGAGTTGACACAGAATCAAAATGAACTTGGTCGGATTAGGAGTAATTCATTAAAGTACGTGGTGTGAAAATTCTAATCAAACCGTGCCAAAATTGCAAATTCACTTCAAAATGGCCGACTTCCTGTTGGAGTGAGGGTATGGGTCTAAGAGACTTTTTTGTGCCTATTTATGTGATACATATATATACCAAGTTTTGTTCATCTATGTCAATCTGGAGGGACGGGCTCAATTTCCTTAATCTTCTACGGGGTGCAGTACCCCCATTTGGCCAGCTGTTCCTGTTTAATGGCGAAACGTCAAAATTCCTCACATCGCCACGAAGCAACCAAATCCCTAATCAGAAAGATTTTGATAACTTTTCATCTCCAATGTGTCAAGATGTTTCTGAGTGAATTTGAAGTCGGTCGGATTAAATCCCTAGGACGAGTTTGTTAAAGTACGAGGCGTGGAAAACACCAAAATCGCACATATTTTTCAAAATGGCCGACTTCCTGTTGGAGTGACATCATGGGTCCAAGAGACTTTTTTGTGCGTCTTTACAAGATACATATGTGTACCAAATTTCGTTTGTCTATGTCAATCTGACTTGAGGGGCTCAATTTTTTTTCAATTTTCAATAGGACGCTATTGTATCCAGTAGGTGGCGCTATTGAGCTGACACAGTATTGATGCATATACGTGTTCAGGGTGGCACCCTCTACATGCGTGATTAATTTGGTGTAGATCTGACGATGTCTGTAGGAGTTATAAGGACTTCCTGTTTAATGACGAAGGATCGAATGGCGAAGGAAATTGTTGGCGCCGCAACGGCCAAACCGGATCCCTAATTAGAAAGTTTTTGATAACTTTTCATCTCCAATGTCTCAAGATGTTTCTGAGTGAATTTGAAGTTGGAGGGATTAAATCCCTAGGACAAGTTCGTTAAAGTACGAGGCGTGGAAAACGCCAAAATCGCACATATTTTTCAAAATGGCCGACTTCCTGTTGGAGTGACGTCATGGGCCCCACAGACTTTTTTGTGCGTCTGGACATGATACAAATATATAACAAATTTCGTTCATGTACGTCAATCTCTCACATTTTTATATTCAATAGGGGGCGCTATTGAGCCATTTTGCGACGGCCATTTTGGCGGACCATAAAATATCAAATTTTTTCGCCGGGTCTGATGTACGTGCAAATTTTGGTGACTTTTCGGGCACGTTTAGGCTGTCAAAAAGGCGTCTGTTCTGTATAATAATAATAATCTCTACGATTACAATAGGGCCTTCGCACTGTATAGTGCTTGGGCCCTAATTACATTAATAAGTTATGGTACAAATGTAGTCCATGGGGACAAATGGTGAGCTCTTACCCACTTTGTCACATAATGGATGAAGCTACAGCTAATCTGAATTAGACTCCTCCTGTTTTCCTCTGTCAGATTATTGCTTTCAGCAGTTGCAGCTCATGCTATCAAACCTCAGCTCAGACTACAGAGAACTGTCTGTTCTGCCAAAAACCTCTCCCACATATTGAGTTTTACATTTTACTTTTTACATTTTTCAAACCACTTTTCTCACAAAATACATTTAGACCCACATCATTTCGGAAAATAAAGTTTATCTAGACAAACCATCTTATTCATCTGGTGTCTGGATCTCGAGAAGCAAGTGGGGCACAGTCAGCCATGGCTTCACTTACCTCCGTACCAAGCTGTAAGAGCTGTGTCTGTCTCTGCCACAAGCTCTATAAATTGGAGCAAAGAATCTCTATTCTCTACAAAATGTATGAGGCAGAAACGCAGATGGATGCAATCATCTTCGGCCCTGCACATACCAACACCACCTGTTCCAGGGAACTTGGGACCTCAGCCTCTGATTCTGCTGCAGTCTCTCCAACCTCTACTTCCATCATCCTCACTGATGCAGCTCCAGTCAGCATTTCAGAGTATCGTACTCATCCTCTGGCTGAGCACTGGAGAACTGGATTAATAAGTGGTATTGATGAGAATAGTAGTATTGATAAAATCCTAATGAAACTGATCCTTAGTGTGAAGTCAGTACATCTGATCATGGTTCTGACACTGAGCTGACAGAGAGCAGCAAACTGCTCTGTTTACACTGTGTTCATACAAATGATTAAATACCATATACATACAGTATATTGTAAGTCTAAACTGCTACTACTGCTGCTTTCTCTTGTAGTGTGAATATCCTTAAAGGTGCAGATTGTCTCAGTTTGAATCAATGAGCCTCCAGGAACAAGCTAACTTCTCTACCCTTTAGGATGCTGTCGTCCTGGATAAGTTCACAGTTCAGTCCAATGGAAACCACCAACTATCACTGTGACAGAGGAAGGAAAATATTACTGTCAGAGATGATGTCACTGATGGACTTGCCTGAGCAGGTGACCTCCACGATGGAGGAAGAGTAATCTGATGATGATACACAGTCCCTCAGTGCAGATCCAGAATGAAGAAAGTCATATCTGATCTTCCATACAGATCTGTCCGAGGCTTCATCTCTGATTCTTGTTGAAACAGCAGGGCCACAGTCCAAATATCTACAGATTACATCTGCTTCCGTCAGGGTCCAGTCAGAATAACTCACTGGTCTCCACTCTCCATCTTTCACCTCTAGTGTACCTGCACAGCGACTGGCTCCTCCCACCAACCTGACAGGCTCTGAACAGAAACAAGAGAGTCATCAGTAAAAGAATAAAGTGAGTTTCATTAGAACAGAAACAAGAGAGTCATCAGTAAAAGAATAAAGTGAGTTTCATTAGAACAGAAACAAGAGAGTCATCAGTAAAAGAATAAAGTGAGTTTCATTAGAACAGAAACAAGAGAGTCATCAGTAAAAGAATAAAGTGAGTTTCATTAGAACAGAAACAAGAGAGTCATCAGTAAAAGAATAAAGTGAGTTTCATTAGAACAGAAATGAAGACAAATCAAAGCTGCAGCTCCTCTTCTACCTGAGCAGGTGAGTCCAACAGCTTTACCAGGTGAGCAGGTTCTTCTAGCTGAGTCTGATCTTCTACAGTCCAGGAGAACAGACTCATTGCCTCCACACTGGAACTCTTTGGTCCACATTGGAGCCTCCACGTCTCCATAGAGCACCCCCTGGAGGACTGAAGGAGCCCCACAGTCAAGCTCCCTACAGACCACCTCTGCATCCTGCTGGTCAAAGTCAGCTTCACACACTGAGGACCACGACTGCTCAGACTTCACCTCCAGTCTGCCTGAACACAGACTAGTCCCATTCACCAGCCTGACAGAGTCTGGAGAGAGAGAGGACCATCATTAGTTTTGGGAATATTTAACTGCAACATTCATACCAATAAAGCTTTTTTATTGATATTGAGAAGAGTATTGATAAAGAACCAGATCAATAAGTGGTATTGATGAGAGTAGTAGTATTGATAAAATCCTAATGAAACTGATCCCTAGTGTGAAGTCAGTACATCTGATCATGGTTCTGACACTGAGCTGACAGAGAGCAGCAAACTGCTCTGTTTACACTGTGGTCATACAAATGATTAAATACCATATACATACAGTATATTGTAAGTCTAAACTGCTACTACTGCTGCTTTCTCTTGTAGTGTGAACATCCTTAAAGGTGCAGATTGTCTCAGTTTGAATCAATGAGCCTCCAGGAACAAGCTAACTTCTCTACCCTTTAGGATGCTGTGGTCCTGGATAAGTTTACAGTTCAGTCCAATGGAAACCACCAACTATCACTGTGACAGAGGAAGGAAAATATTACTGTCAGAGATGATGTCACTGATGGACTTACCTGAGCAGGTGACCTCCAGGATAGAGGAAGGGTAACCTGATGATACACATTCCCTCAGAGGAGATCCAGACTGAAGACAGTCAGATCTGATCCACCATACAGGTCTATATGAGGCTTTATATCTGCTTCTTGATGATACCGCAGAGCCACAGTCCAAATATCTACATATTACATCTGTTTTCTTCAGGGTCCAGTCAGAGTCACTCACTGGTCTCCACTCTCCCTGTTTCACCTCCAGTCTACCTGAACAGCGACTGGCTCCTCCCACCAACCTGGCAGGTTCTGAACAGAAACAAGAGAGTCATCAGTAAAAGAATAAAGTGAGTTTCATTAGAACAGAAATGAAGACAAATCAAAGCTGCAGCTCCTCTTCTACCTGAGCAGGTGAGTCCAACAGCTTTACCAGGTGAGCAGGTTCTTCTAGCTGAGTCTGATCTTCTACAGTCGAGGAGAGCAGACTCATTGCCTCCACACTGGAACTCTTTGGTCCACATTGGACCCTCCACTTCTCCATAGAGCGCC
Source organism: Scomber colias (assembly GCA_021039105.1). Lineage (NCBI taxonomy): Eukaryota > Metazoa > Chordata > Actinopteri > Scombriformes > Scombridae > Scomber > Scomber colias. The sequence continues at coordinate 329,607 of JAJDFG010000231.1, read as the reverse complement.
CCCTGGAGGACTGAAGGAGCCCCACAGTCAAGCTCCCTACAGACCACCTCTGCATCCTGCTGGTCAAAGTCAGCTTCACACACTGAGGACCACGACTGCTGTGACTTCACCTCCAGTCTGCCTGAACACAGACTAGTCCCATCCACCAGCCTGACAGAGTCTGGAGAGAGAGAGGACCATCATTAGTTTTGGGAATATTTAATTGCAACATTCATAACAATAAAGCTTTTTTATTGATATTGAGAAAGGTATTGATGAAGAACCAGATCAATAAGTGGTATTGATAAGAGTAGTAGTATTGATGAAATCCTAATGAAACTGATCCTTAGTGTGAAGTCAGTACATCTGATCATGGTTCTGACACTGAGCTGACAGAGAGCAGCAAACTGCTCTGTTTACACTGTGTTCATACAAATGATTAAATACCATATACATACAGTATATTGTAAGTCTAAACTGCTACTACTGCTGCTTTCTCTTGTAGTGTGAATATCCTTAAAGGTGCAGATTGTCTCAGTTTGAATCAATGAGCCTCCAGGAACAAGCTAACTTCTCCACCCTTTAGGATGCTGTCATCCTAGATAAGTTTACAGTTCAGTCCAATGGAAACCACCAACTATCACTGTGACAGAGGAAGGAGAGTATTACTGTCAGAGATGATGTCACTGATGGACTTACCTGAGCAGGTGAGCTCCAGGATGGAGGAAGAGTAACCTGATGATACACAGTCACTCAGTGTAGATCCAGACTGAAGACAGTCAGGTCTGATCCTCCATACAGGTCTACGCGAGGCTTCATTTCTGCTTCTTGTTGAAACAGCAGAGCCACAGTCCAAATATCTACATATTATAGCTGCATCCTTCAGGGTCCAGTCAGAGTAACTCACTGGTCTCCACTCTCCCTGTTTCACCTCCAGTCTACCTGAACAGCGACTGGCTCCTCCCACCAACCCGACAGGTTCTGAACAGAAACAAGAGAGTCATCAGTAAAAGAATAAAGTGAGTTTCATTAGAACAGAAACAAGAGAGTCATCAGTAAAAGAATAAAGTGAGTTTCATTAGAACAGAAACAAGAGAGTCATCAGTAAAAGAATAAAGTGAGTTTCATTAGAACAGAAATGAAGACAAATCAAAGCTGCAGCTCCTCTTCTACCTGAGCAGGTGAGTCCAACAGCTTTACCAGGTGAGCAGGTTCTTCTAGCTGAGTCTGATCTTCTACAGTCCAGGAGAGCAGACTCATTGCCTCCACACTGGAACTCTTTGGTCCACATTGGAGCCTCCACTTCTCCATAGAGCGCCCCCTGGAGGACTGAAGGAGCCCCACAGTCAAGCTCCCTACAGACAACCTCTGCATCCTGCTGGTCAAAGTCAGCTTCACACACTGAGGACCACGACTGCTGAGACTTCACCTCCAGTCTGCCTGAACACAGACTAGTCCCATCCACCAGCCTGACAGAGTCTGGAGAGAGAGAGGACCATCATTAGTTTTGGGAATATTAACTGCAACATTAATACCAATAAAGCTTTTTTATTGATATTGAGAAGGGTATTGATGAAGAACCAGATCAATAAGAGGTATTGATAAGAGTAGTAGTATTGATAAAATCCTAATGAAACTGATCCCTAGTGTGAAGTCAGTACATCTGATCATGGTTCTGACACTGAGCTGACAGAGAGCAGCAAACTGCTCTGTTTACACTGTGTTCATACAAATGATTAAATACCATATACATACAGTATATTGTAACCCTAAACTGCTACTACTGCTGCTGCTTTCTCTTGTAGTGTGAATATCCTTAAAGGTGCAGATTGTCTCAGTTTGAATCAATGAGCCTCCAGGAACAAGCTAACTTCTCTACCCTTTAGGATGCTGTCGTCCTGGATAAGTTTACAGTTCAGTCCAATGGAAACCACCAACTATCACTGTGACAGAGGAAGGAGAGTATTACTCTCAGAGATGATGTCACTGATGGACTTACCTGAGCAGGTGAGCTCCAGGATGGAGGAAGAGTAACCTGATGATACACAGTCACTCAGTGTAGATCCAGACTGAAGACAGTCAGGTCTGATCCTCCATACAGGTCTACGTGAGGCTTCATTTCTGCTTCTTGTTGAAACAGCAGAGCCACAGTCCAAATATCTACATATTATAGCTGCATCCTCCAGGGTCCAGTCAGAGTAACTCACTGGTCTCCACTCTCCCTGTTTCACCTCCAGTGTACCTGCACAGCGACTGGCTCCTCCCACCAACCTGACAGGCTCTGAACAGAAATAAGAGAGTCATCAGTAAAAGAATAAAGTGAGTTAGTTTGAAAAGTGAATTTGAAAGTAATTAGTGCATTGTCTATGTTCCTGCTAAATTAACTTTGTGGTTAGAAACAATAGTTTTTTTGAGGATTTTCAGTCTAGTAAACGTTACTAAGACAATGGACTTCTCTCTGTTCCTGTCCTGTTAGATCTTAGTGCTGCCTTCAACACTATAGATCATCAAATGCTGTTACAGAGACTTGAACATTTGATCTGCATTAAAATGGTTTAAGTCCTATCTATCAGATGGATTTCAGTTTGTTGATGATAAATCCTCCATGCAAACAAAAGCACGGTGTTCCTCAGCGTTCAGTGCTTGGACCAATACTATTCTCCTTATATTTGCTTCCTTTAGGTAATATTATACAGAATCACTCCATAGATGTTCATAAATTATGTTATGTGGATGATACTCTATTATATATTTCAATAAAACCAACCAGTTAACTGAACTCCAAACATGCCTTAAGGACATAAAGACCTGCATGATGCAACTTTCTGCTATTAGACTCTGAAAAGACTTAAATTATTGTGCTTGGTCCCAAACACCTTAGAAACACGTTATATAATGATAGATCTTTCTAGACGGCACCACAGGAGTGACAGCCTGTTGTTGCAGCTCTTGCCCACTATTTTGTTTTAAACAGTATGTTGATTTTAACAGTACACAAATGATAACAACAAAACATGACAACAACAACAACTCAGCTCACAGACAAGAGAAACTGATGGAACAGAGACAGACATGTATATGACAGGAAGTTGAGTACACTGCATTTTCCATTCCTTATACAAGTGCTCTTCTCAATAAGGTTGCAATATTCAGTCCAATGTATGTCATAAAGGGCTCCCATATACTATGTAATCCTCATCATGTAACATACATGTCAAATAGTCAAGAGATACTTATTGAATTACAACATTATGCCATTGAGTTGTAGAGAGGGCCTTCTCTGTTGTCCAGTTTAATAGGATACACATTTTATAGTAATGAGGCCATTTGACATCCCAAGCAGCATGCACAGTGATTCACACAATAAATAGAATAGAAACATATTAATTTCCTGATCCACCATTTGCCAAAACTTTTGCATTTTTCTGCAGGACCACAACCAAAGCTTAGGTTCAATGCTTTTAACCTCTCACGATCAAGCACCAATGTCGACAGGATCTTCTAAGAATGGGCAGACCATCTTTAGTTTTTCTATTGATGCTCTATGCTTCTATTTTTAGTGTCCACTTGCTGCTGCAATAATGTAAATGTCCCCACTGTGGGACCAATAAAGTCTTATCTTAAAACTATTCTGGATGGCTTTGCTTTGGCTAACATTAGTATATTCTATGAGTTGTTATTTTTGAGAGTATTTGGTCATAAACCCAAATAGACTGAGTGTCCACCACTGATGGAGGTGTGAGTAACGTCCTCCAGCTCCTCCTGGAGGATCAGAGGTGTTCCCAGACCACATGAGATACAGTCTCTGTTTTTACCTGATTGGTGATCATCTTCAGCCTGGAGTCCTGGAGAGAAAATCACACAATTAATATTTATATTGGTGCAGAGCTGTGAACTGAACAAACACTGTGAGGCTTTCCAGCAGCTCAGAGCTCATCTCAGTGAAAACACTCATTATTGAACTCACCCAGGAGTCATTTGACCAGTTTACCACTGACCTGCAAACTGGACCTCAATATGACTTTTACATCTCTTTCACCAAATATGCCACAGACTGTTATAATGTATATGTGAAAGTAACATGTTCAGTTTGCAGTAACTAGAAGACGGAGCTAAAAACCAAGTCAGACTAAAGTGTTTGCTCTCTGGTTTAGAAACCTGGAGACTCTGGAAGACAGAAGCAGTCAGCTAGACATCTAAAGTAATCATGTTCTCAAACCTATAGTTGGTTTGCTCTGGTCTGAATCAGCTAACCTGCTAACTCTAAATGGAGTTACTTTTTCACATCAGCTGTGAACTTAATTTGAACCAACATAAATTTGCTTTTGGTAAGTTAAATACAAGAATACATTAAAATGTAAGTTGATGATTTTTGAGTGGCAGTTAATTTAGTAAATGTCAGATTTCCATTCATTCACTCCTACAGGACATTTAGAGTCTCCAATTAACCTAACCTGCATGTGGACTGTGGGAGGAAGCTGGAGAACCCTGAGAGAACCCACAAGGAGAACATATTAACTCCACACAGACGAGTCCCAACGGGCCGGCAGGTTCGAACCCAGAACAGAAACAGATCTAACCCTGCAGCACCAGGCAGGATCTAACCCTGCAGCACCAGGCCAGATCTAACCCTGCTGCACCAGGCCAGATCTAACCCTGCTGCACCAGGCCAGATTTAACCCTGCTGCACCAGGCCAGATCTAACCCTGCTGCACCAGGCCAGATCTAACCCTGCTGCACCAGGCCAGATCTAACCCTGCAGCACCAGGCCAGATTTAACCCTGCTGCACCAGGCCAGATCTAACCCTGCTGCACCAGGCCAGATCTAACCCTGCTGCACCAGGCCAGATCTAACCCTGCAGCACCAGGCCAGATCTAACCCTGCAGCACTAACTTGATCCAACACCAGTAAATAAGGTTGATCCGGCAGAATAGTTTATAGCAGACAGGAAGCCATTTGATTTATTTTAACATAAGTAAATCTATTAAATGTTGGTTGTAGAATTTCAGGCAAATACTAGATGATTTAATCACGATCATCATACAAACATGAAACAATTTTTCACTAAATACATGTTACACTTGTTACGACCCCTCCCTTTCTGCTCGCCATCATGCAGTTGATTACTTCCTGCAGGAGTTGGCAGTCAGGGAGGGTCGTTAGGGCAAGGTGCTGACACCTGGCTAGGCCTCTAGCAAGGTGATAAATGCCAGCCTGGTTCTATTTCATCCTTCCTGACCGCCAGAGGCGGTGCTTAAAGCACTGGATATCTCCGTCTTGCGCATGCACGGGTCGAGTACATATACTAACAAAGTCACCTGTGACCCTCACGTGACCCGAAGGGATAAATTCCGGTGTCACCTGAGGATCTGTTCCTCTCATCTTCTCGCTTGCACGCATGGTCGTATCTGCTCGTTGGTTTATGGTGTGTGGTTTAGTTGTCACTGGCAGCTTCGTGATCCCGGGGATCGGTGCCGCGGACATCGCGTTCGCCCTCCAGAGGCTGTAACGGACTGTCCATCCAGACCAACGTGGGATTGTGAGGTATTTCAAATGGGAAGCGGGCCGCTTGGTTGGCAGCAGTGCTCCCGCTCACGCCAACCTTCGGCTTCGTGTTGCCGCGGCTGTTGCTGCGAGGTACGTTGTTGTCTTTTTTCTGTATTAACAGTTTATTGGACGCACACAGCTTTTGTTTTCCCCTCTACCGGTCCCGGGGGCAGTGTTCACGCTCGTACCCGGGTACCTGCTAGTTTCCTGTGGCAATCGCAGTATTATCTGTCGTTTTTTGTTGTGACCGGTTGCAGTGTTTTCGCTCACGCCGGTTCGCTCCTGTTGGCCGGTGGTAGCAGCAGCGCTCCCGCTCACGCTACCGGCGGCTTTGGTGGGGATTCCCGGGAGGGCTGCGTCTCGCTTTCTCTCCCGGTGAGTGTGAGTTACCCCAGGAGCATAGTGTATGGCACCCCTGGAGTTGGAGGATGGCCATGATCTCTGTCCCCCCCCTGCCTGGGCGTTGCTCACCTGCAGGATGGGCTCTCGGAGGACCCGTGTACGAACTGCAGGTACATGCCTTGGCCGGTCCGTGTGGCCCGGCTGAGGGATGTGGAGCGACGGGCTGGAGGGGCGAGTGTTTCCCCTGACCCGGCTCTGCCTCGGCGGCTCGGCCGGGCAGACCTAGACATGAAGCGGCAGGTGGTCCCCGAGGGGCCCCACCAGCGAAGAGAGCCAAGAGCGGGCTCGTGGCGCGGGTGGACATGCTCTCGGCGGGACTGGGTCAGATGAAGGAGCTTCTTCTGGCCCTTCAACCGGGGGCTCCAGGGAAGGGGGCCCTAGGGGAACGGCCCGCTGAGGGGGATGCCCTTTCCCTCGCAGCGTCGGCAACCCTGTTCGAGGACTCAAGCCTCGGGGTCCCTCTCACGGGACCCCACTGGGGGCTCTTCGAGGGAGAGAGAGAGCGCCGCTAGGTATGGCCTGGGGCGTATGCCGTCAGTGGAGCCGGCCATCGGCCTCCGGACGAGACGCTTCGGCGAGACGCCAGGTGCCCGCGTCCTCAGTGTCGGGTCACTGATGACTTGCTGGCCAAGGCGTACGATGCTGGGGCACGGATGGGCCGCATTGGGAATTCCCTTTCCCACCTCATGTTGGCCCTCTCGGCGTCCCTCCAGCAGGCAATCGCAGTATTATCTGTCGTCTTTTGTTGTGACCGGTTGCAGTGTTTTCGCTCACGCCGGTTCGCTCCTGTTGGCCGGTGGTAGCAGCAGTGCTCTCACTCACGCTACCGGCGGTTTTGGTGGGGATTCCCGGGAGGGCTGCGTCTCGCTTTCTCTCCCGGTGTGAGTTACCCCAGGAGCACCGCTGCCATGTCGCACTCCTGCACTGAATGTATGGCACCCCTGGAGTTGGGGGATGGCCATGATCTCTGTCCCCCCTGCCTGGGCGTTGCTCACCTGCAGGATGGCGGATGCGTCCGTTTCTAGAAAGGATTTTAGTGACGCATCTTTGCATGCATTCGCCTTAATGACCAGGGAACTGGGTCGGCTAATGTCGACTCTGGTCCAGGCCCGTCGCTAGGTATGGTTGGCGCAGTCGCCGCAGACGGATACATGCCGGAGGGTCCTCAGCTCGGTGCTGGTTGAACCGGGGGAGCTGTTTGGCCCGGCCGCCCTGGAGGCATTGGAGCGCACGGCACAAGCTGTGCAGACCTGTCAGCAGCTGGCGGGACTGCGACGGCCCTGGCCAGCCTCCGGCAGGCCCCGACGCCATGCTCGGTCGTCGGCTGGTCCCAGCGGTCCCCGTCAGGCTGCACAGCAGCCGCTCCGTGACTCTCGAGCTCCGGTCGGACCGCCCCCGCGGCGACCCAGAGGCTCAGGACGCAGGCCCCGCCCTCCGCCCAGGTCTTGACTCTCCGCAGCCGGTCGTCGGCTGCTTTTCCCTGCGGCAGCTCCGCTACTGGGCTGCTTGTACGCCGGACCCCTGGGTGCTTTCCAATAAAAACAGGGCAAAATAAAAGCAGCTTTGCTGTCGCCTTTTGTTGTTTTCCCCTCTGCCGGTCCCGGGGGCAGTGTTTACGCTCGTACCCGGGTACCTGCTAGTTTCCTGTGGCAATCGCAGTATTATCTGTTGTTTTTTGTTGTGACCGGTTGCAGTGTTTTCGCTCACGCCGGTTCACTCCTATTGGCCGGTGGTAGCAGCAGCGCTCTCGCTTCCTGCAGCATCTCTTTGACAGTGGACGCTCTCCGTCCACGCTGAGGGTGTTTGTGGTCACGTTATGGCCGAAGGTGGCGTTCCGCCCTAAGGTGCTGGCCACTTATGTGAACCAGCCGCTCCATCTGGCCCGTTTCGGGGGTGGTTCACCCCTTTTGTGCCTGGTGCGAGCCCTACGGGCCTACATCGCAGCCACCGCCAGTATTAGGCGGACAGAGCAGCTCTTCCTCTGCCATGGTGGTCCGAGGAAGGGCAAGGCCCTGTCCAAGCAGCGGCTGTCCCACTGGATTGTGGACACCATTACTCTTGCCTACCAGGCCTGTGGGTGGCCTCCACCTTCAGGGGTGCGCGGCCACTCAACTAGGGGATTGGCAGCTTCATGGGCGGCCCTGCGAAGGGTGCCCCTGGCTGATATTTGTGCTACGGCCTCCTGGTCCTCCCCCAGCACATTCTACCGGGTTAATGTGGCTGCTCCCTCTCCTCTAGGGGCTGTCCTTACTCCCGGAGTCTCCACCACGAGTTCCTGAGGTGTGTGTTTCTGCATTCCTCGTGACTCTGTTGGTATTGGTCATCCAGTGCTTTAAACACCGCCTCTGGCGGTCAGGAAGGATGAAATAGAACGAAAGTTACAGCTGTAACTACGGTTCTATGAATCCTGGATGACCGCCAGAGCGTTCAGTCACTCGGACTTTTGTGGGTTCGCGAGAAGATTCGAGTGGAACAGATCCTCAGGTGACACCGGAATTTATCCCTTCGGGTCACGTGAGGGTCACAGGTGACTTTGTTGGTATATGTACTCGACCCGTGCATGCGCAAGACGGAGATATCCAGTGCTTTAAGCACCGCCTCTGGCGGTCATCCAGGATTCATAGAACCGTAGTTACAGCTGTAACTTTCGTCTCATTCTCTTTCGCTCTCTCCTAGGCTCCACGCTGCTACAGGTTCTGGGTTCGTTTTGGCATTTTACACTCAACAGCGCACACAAATATCTCACTCATCCACACACTACATTCACCACTGACACCACTACACTCCACACCTCATGCTTTTTGTATATATATTGTTTTAGTTACAATAAAACATTTTCTTTTGGCACTTCAAACCCTGACTTGTCTCCCCTCCGTGTCACATATGTTGAGCCAGTTTGTGACACACTTTAGTAAATGTTTCAGATGTTTCAGTGCAGCCAGTCTCACCACTAACCACAGGCGAGCAAACGTTTACTGTGATAAGACAGTAACAGGAAGCAGCTCAACCACGTACACTGCGTGAGAGAAAAAAAGGGGTTTTCCACCATTCAGTTCTATACGTGACAAAAAACACGTTTGTCCTCAACAAGAGGTAAGTTTCATGGCCTTGTGGGGTTTAGACTCTTTGGGCCTGATTTACTAAAGGTCTGCGTGTGTATAAACGTGTAAACTTGACATCACCTGCAAAAAATATGCAAGCTGATCTACTAACGCAGCGCACTGAGGTTTCTGTCTTTCAACTGCGTAAGATAATACGCGCTGTCCATTTAGTACGTTAATAATAAATATGGTATACGAGGCGTTTCAACTCCAGTGTGTAAAATACAGGGAGGAGGAAATGTAAATATGTTATTTAGCACGCACATTGTGATTTACCAAACCTGAAGGTAATATTTCTGATGCTAACTGCGTCTATGAATCATACCTTTGAAGGACAGGTATTAACCTGCTGCACACTCAGTGTTGGGAAGATTACTTTGGAAATGTAGTTGGTTACAATTACAAGTTACCCTGTTGAAAATGTAATAGTAGTGTAACTATTTCAATTACTTTCTCAAAGTAATGTAACTAATTACATTTGATTACATTTAGATTACTTTTCTTAATTTATCTTAATGAATGAATGCTCTTGACTGTTTTCATTTTCACATTTTAAGACCTGATAGTGTTACTGCTTACCTTCACCGCTGGCAAACACTCTTTGCATTGTACTAATGTTAGGGCTCTTGTCTGCTTTCTGTATGAAGTGTTTGCAGACATCTCAACCTGCAAAAACTCATTTAAGGGAGTTTCGTTCCTGGGGGGTGTTACACTTGGTGTCGGTCTAATAAGCAGCAACAGAGAGCTATAAGGACGCTTTGCTCTCACACGCGCTGCATTTACAGTCACACAAATACACACACGCGCAGACACTCTCTAGTGTGCACTCTGCTCACTTACTCCACATTCCGGGAGATTGTGTTTTATTTGCGGCCGTCAGGGAGCCGCTATCAATATGCGGGAGATGGGAAGTCTGTGTGTTTCTAACACAGGAACGTATTCTTCTGTGCCTCTGACCTGTTGCTGAGTCTGACTGAATGGCACATGACCAGAGACAGCCAATCACAAGATCCAATTTGCGGCTTTGAAAGGTTGATATGAAAAAACTATTTGATAAATCCGAGCTTTTGCGGCGATTTTTCAAATGTAACTAAAATTGTAATCATGGAAATTTCCAAAAGTAACTGTAATTTAATTACACATATTCTTACAGTAATGTAACGGATTACAATTATGTAAATTTTGTAATTAAATTACGTAATGTCGTTACATGTAATTCGTTACTCCCCAACACTGTGCACACTGCGCACAGATGATTTCCGTTACTATGGAGACAAGGAGACGGAGGAACATTGACAGAATACGTACAGGATGGAGTTTTTCCTCAAGTGTTAATATTTTGTGTGGAATATTTGTGGTTTTATTAACAGCATTGAATTTGTCACTAATAATCTCCCATATGTAGGTTTTTCTGGTATTATTAGTTTTTGTTCTAACTCAATATATTAGTGAACCTCTTCCACTAGAACCTGATCACATTTCATTTTGTTCTTGCAGCTTTCTGCTCGTCCAAACTCTCCATTAAGACACTAAACCCTCAACCCCAAACCTTTGGGTTTTATCTGCATGTTCCAGGAATAAAGACTTTTTCCTGCAGTCTGCTTTCACTGAGAGTTTTCTACATGTGGATCCATCTGCTCCTCTCTGACTCCAAGTAGTAAAGACAAGTACGCGGCTTTTTCTGTCTCATGAAGGATTCATCGTGTCGCTGCTGTATATTCTGTCACAGACTGATGATCTCTGTAGACTAATTGAGCTGTAAAAGACCTTTTATCTGTACTGCTGTGTTCAGCCTTTACATACTGATGATCTGTTGGTTGAGTGTGTTTGATAGACAAATTCAATCAGTTGCTCATTTTTCAGTTTGTCTGAATTTGTTCAGTTTTCTTCTTCTAAATGTTCATAAGTCAGTTTTTCTGGAACAAGATGGTCCACAGGAAATATAATGTGTCTCCACGACAGAACATGAACACATCAGTTATTAAACTGTGAAACTATCAGGACTGAACTGAACATATTTCACTACTTTTTACTGGTAAAGTTTTCCTTCAGTCAACTTTTGACTTAAATTCAGTATTTTTACAAAGAGGTTTTGAGTCTTTCACACATCCATCATTAAAGCAGAGTCCTACCTGAGCTGCACAGCAACAGCAACACCATCAGCAGGTGATCCATGACCAGGTAGACCGTCTGTCTCTGTGTCTGTCTGACGGACTCGATAGCTCTCCTCTGATGATCACATGACCTGTTTGCTCTTTTTATCTCATCATCCAGGAAATTAAATGATGAGCTGCTTCTTAGAACTGAAGCCACGAACCACAGGTGAGCAAGATTTTACCACAATAAGAAGTTTGACAGAATAACAGGAAGCAGCTCAAACACGTATACTGTTAGTCCTGTATGTGACAATAAACATGTCGCCATGGTAACTCAGATGCTTCCTGTCACAGAAAAAACCTCATTTAGTTCACTTTAAAAAACGTTTTTAATATTAAAAAGAAGACAAATAATGCTGCTGATGTCTCTCTGTGTCTCTGGTGTAACCTGCTGATGTCTCTCTGTGTCTCTGGCGTAACCTGCTGATGTCTCTCTGTGTCTCTGGTGTAACCTGCTGATGTCTCTCTGTGTCTCTGGCGTAACATGCTGATGTCTCTCTGTGTCTCTGGTGTAACCTGCTGATGTCTCTCTGTGTCTCTGGTGTAACCTGCTGATGTCTCTCTGTGTCTCTGGCGCAACCTGCTGATGTCTCTGGTGTAACCTGCTGATGTCTCTCTGTGTCTCTGGCGTAACCTGCTGATGTCTCTCTGTGTCTCTGGTGTAACCTGCTGATGTCTCTCTGTGTCTCTGGTGCAACCTGCTGATGTCTCTGTCTCTCTGGTGTAACCTGCTGATGAATCTCTGTGTCTCTGGCGTAACCTGCTGATGTCTCTCTGTGTCTCTGGCGTAACCTGCTGATGTCTCTCTGTGTCTCTGGCGTAACATGCTGATGTCTCTCTGTGTCTCTGGCGCAACCTGCTGATGTCTCTCTGTGTCTCTGGCGTAACCTGCTGATGTCTCTCTGTGTCTCTGGCGCAACCTGCTGATGTCTCTCTGTGTCTCTGGCGTAACCTGCTGATGTCTCTCTGTGTCTCTGGCGCAACCTGCTGATGTCTCTCTGTGTCTCTGGTGTAACCTGCTGATGTCTCTCTGTGTCTCTGGTGTAACCTGCTGATGTCTCTCTGTGTCTCTGGTGTAACCTGCTGATGTCTCTCCGTGTCTCTGGTGTAACCTGCTGATGTCTCTCTGTGTCTCTGGCGCAACCTGCTGATGTCTCTCTGTGTCTCTGGTGTAACCTGCTGATGTCTCTCTGTGTCTCTGGTGTAACCTGCTGATGTCTCTCTTTGTCTCTGGTGTAACCTGCTGATGTCTCTCCGTGTCTCTGGTGCAACCTGCTGATGATTCTCTGTGTCTCTGGTGTAACCTGCTGATGTCTCTCTGTGTCTCTGGTGCAACCTGCTGATGTCTCTCTGTGTCTCTGGTGCAACCTGCTGATGTATCTCTGTGTCTCTGGTGTAACCTGCTGATGTATCTCTGTGTCTCTGGCGTAACCTGCTGATGTCTCTCTGTGTCTCTGGCGCAACCTGCTGATGTCTCTCTGTGTCTCTGGTGTAACCTGCTGATGTCTCTCCGTGTCTCTGGTGTAACCTGCTGATGTCTCTCTGTGTCTCTGGTGTAACCTGCTGATGTCTCTCTGTGTCTCTGGCGCAACCTGCTGATGTCTCTCTGTGTCTCTGGTGTAACCTGCTGATGTCTCTCTGTGTCTCTGGTGTAACCTGCTGATGTCTCTCTTTGTCTCTGGTGTAACCTGCTGATGTCTCTCCGTGTCTCTGGTGCAACCTGCTGATGATTCTCTGTGTCTCTGGTGTAACCTGCTGATGTCTCTCTGTGTCTCTGGTGCAACCTGCTGATGTCTCTCTGTGTCTCTGGTGCAACCTGCTGATGTATCTCTGTGTCTCTGGTGTAACCTGCTGATGTATCTCTGTGTCTCTGGTGCAACCTGCTGATGTCTCTCTGTCTCTCTGGTGTAACCTGCTGATGAATCTCTGTGTCTCTGGTGTAACCTGCTGATGTCTCTCTGTCTCTCTGGTGCAACCTGCTGATGTCTCTCTGGTGCAACCTGCTGATGACTCTCTGTGTCTCTGGTGTAACCTGCTGATGTCTCTCTGTGTCTCTGGTGTAACCTGCTGATGTATCTCTGTGTCTCTGGCGCAACCTGCTGATGTCTCTCTGTGTCTCTGGTGTAACCTGCTGATGTCTCTCTGTCTCTCTGGTGTAACCTGCTGATGAATCTCTGTGTCTCTGGTGTAACCTGCTGATGTATCTCTGTGTCTCTGGCGCAACCTGCTGATGTCTCTCTGTGTCTCTGGTGTAACCTGCTGATGTCTCTCTGTGTCTCTGGTGCAACCTGCTGATGTCTCTCTGTCTCTCTGGTGTAACCTGCTGATGAATCTCTGTGTCTCTGGTGTAACCTGCTGATGTCTCTCTGTGTCTCTGGTGCAACCTGCTGATGTCTCTCTGTCTCTCTGGTGTAACCTGCTGATGAATCTCTGTGTCTCTGGCGTAACCTGCTGATGTCTCTCTGGGGCAACCTGCTGATGACTCTCTGTGTCTCTGGTGTAACCTGCTGATGTCTCTCTGTGTCTCTGGTGTAACCTGCTGATGTCTCTCTGTGTCTCTGGTGTAACCTGCTGATGTCTCTCTTTGTCTCTGGTGTAACCTGCTGATGTCTCTCCGTGTCTCTGGTGCAACCTGCTGATGATTCTCTGTGTCTCTGGTGTAACCTGCTGATGTCTCTTTGTGTCTCTGGTGCAACCTGCTGATGTCTCTCTGTGTCTCTGGTGTAACCTGCTGATGTCTCTCTGTGTCTCTGGTGCAACCTGCTGATGACTCTCTGTGTCTCTGGTGTGACCTGCTGATGTCTCTCTGTCTCTCTGGTGTAACCTGCTGATGTCTCTCTGGTGCAACCTGCTGATGTCTCTCTGGTGCAACCTGCTGATGTCTCTCTGGTGCAACCTGCTGATGTCTCTCTGGTTCACCCTGCTGATGTCTCTCTGTGTCTCTGGTGTAACCTGCTGATGACTCTCTGTGTCTCTGGTGTAACCTGCTGATGTCTCTCTGGTGCAACCTGCTGATGTCTCTCTGTGTCTCTGCTGTAACCTGCTGATGACTCTCTGTGTCTCTGGTGTAACCTGCTGATGACTCTCTGTGTCTCTGGTGCAACCTGCTGATGACTCTCTGTGTCTCTGGTGTAACCTGCTGATGTCTCTCTGTCTCTCTGGTGTAACCTGCTGATGTCTCTCTGGTGCAACCTGCTGATGTCTCTCTGTCTCTCTGGTGCAACCTGCTGATGTCTCTCTGGTGCACCCTGCTGATGACTCTCTGTGTCTCTGGTGTAACCTGATGATGACTCTCTGTGTCTCTGGTGTAACCTGCTGATGTCTCTCTGGTGCAACCTGCTGATGACTCTCTGTGTCTCTGGTGTAACCTGCTGATGTCTCTCTGTGTCTCTGGTGTAACCTGCTGATGACTCTCTGTGTCTCTGGTGCAACCTGCTGATGTCTCTCTGGTGTAACCTGCTGATGTCTCTCTGGTGCAACCTGCTGATGACTCTCTGTGTCTCTGGTGTAACCTGCTGATGTCTCTCTGTGTCTCTGGTGTAACCTGCTGATGACTCTCTGTGTCTCTGGTGTAACCTGCTGATGTCTCTCTGTGTCTCTGGCGCAACCTGCTGATGTCTCTGGTGTAACCTGCTGATGTCTCTCTGTGTTTCTGGTGTAACCTGCTGATGTTTCTCTGTGTCTCTGGTGCAACCTGCTGATTACTCTCTGTGTCTCTGGTGTAACCTGCTGATTACTCTCTGTGTCTCTGGCGCAACCTGCTGATGTCTCTCTGTGTCTCTGGATTAAAAGCAGAAATTTGATGCTGCTATTCCTCCTGTTGTCCTCAAGTCAAGGAAGGAAAGGACGGAGGAAGGAAGGAGGGACGGAAGGAAGAGAGGAAAGGAAAGAAGGAATGGAAAAAGGAGAGAGGGAGGAAGGAAAGGAGGAAGGAAGGGAGGATGGTAGGTTGGAGGAAAGAAAGAGAAGGGGGAAGGGAGGAAG
This sequence comes from Scomber colias, assembly GCA_021039105.1. Taxonomy (NCBI): domain Eukaryota; kingdom Metazoa; phylum Chordata; class Actinopteri; order Scombriformes; family Scombridae; genus Scomber; species Scomber colias. The sequence goes on along the minus strand of JAJDFG010000231.1, from coordinate 314,437 downwards.
AAGAAAGGTAAAGGAGGGAGGAAGGGAGGAAGAAAAAGAAGGAAGGAGGGAGAAAGGAAGGAAAGAAGGACAGAGGAAAGAAGGAAGGGAGGAAAGTCGGTTGGAGGAAAGAAAGAGAAGGAGGGACGGAAGGAAGAAGGAAGGAAAGGAGGGATGAAGGAAGAGAGGAAAGGAAGGAAGGGAGGAAGGAAAGAAGGAAGGGAGGAAGGAAAGGAAGGTAGGAAAGAAAGAAGGAAGGAGGGAGAAAGGAAGGACAGAAGGAAGGGAGGAAGGTAGGTTGGAGGAAAGAAAGAGAAGGGGGAAGGGAGGAAGAAGGAAGGAGGGACGGAAGGAGGGAAGGAAAGGAGGGAGGAAGGAAGAGAGGAAAGGAAAGGAAAGAAGGAATGGAGGAAGGAAAGGAAAAGAAGAAGGGAGAAAGGAAGGAAAGAAGGACAGAGGAAAGAAGGAAGGGAGGAAGGTAGTTTGTAGGAAAGACAGAAGGAGGGAAGAAGAAAGGGAGATGGAGGGAGGAAAGGGAAAGGAAGGAAAGAAAGAGAGAAGGAAGAAGGAAGGGAGGAAGGACAGACGGAAGGAAGGAAGGAAGGAAGGAAGGGAGATTAAAGACAGAAAAAAAGCCTGATCGTGGCTAACTCGGTTGCCTGCTCATTGGCTAACTCCACTGTTAGCTCGGCTGCTAACACAGCTAACAGCTATGTTCCCCGGTCACATACAAAGCGGTGAACATAGGACCCGCTCGTCATCACCTCCCCGTTCTGTGATTGGTTCTCTATCTCAGTGTTGTCACAGCAACGACTGACCTATCAGAGTAAATAATAAAGCTTCAATCTGTGAAGAAGAAAAACGCATAAAAACACATTTTTATTCATTTATATTCATTTACTTCTTTTATAATAATTACAGTCCTCTGGTTTAAAATCAGGGAGGCCAAAATGTCCCAAATGAACATCATACTGCATTGAAGAAGGCTTTAACCCTCCTGTTGGGAAGGGAAGAAAAGAAAGAAGGAAGGAAGGAAGGGGGGAAAGGAAGGAAGGAAGGACTGAGTGATTGAGACCATAAACACATTTTGAAAACGTTTACTGAGGTTAGAAATCAAGTGAGAAGTTGGTGAATTCTCCATTGACTTGTATAGAGACGGTCGCCCCCTGGTGGCCTTTTGATAGAATGCAGCTCTAAGTTACTTCTCCATTGACTTGTATAGAGACGGTCGCCCCCTGGTGGCCTTTTGATAGAATGCAGCTCTAAGTTACTTCTCCATTGACTTGTATAGAGACGGTCGCCCCCTGGTGGCCTTTTGATAGAATGCAGCTCTAAGTTACTTCTCCATTGACTTGTATAGAGACGGTCGCCCCCTGGTGGCCTTTTGATAGAATGCAGCTCTAAGTTACTTCCGCATTAGCTTCTTTTCAGAGGACAGGAACTCCCCGCCTGGGTTTAGTCTCTGGCAGCGTGGTTACTATTTGGGGGGTCCGACTCGTTCTCCCCGCTGTGAGGACCCTGCCGGGCCGACAGCCGGTCCCCGCCACCGGTCGCCGAGCCGTCCACGTCCCTCCTCGTCCGGCGGCAGCAGGCAGCGAGGTCGGCCCGGAAGGACGGCGTGTAGAAGCCGTAGATGAGCGGGTCGCAGCAGGTGTTCAGGTTCCCGAACACGAAGAGGGCGTGGTGGACGTACTCAGGTGTGACCTGCAGCATGTCGGGCTGGAACCAGTACCAGATCCCCAGCAGGTAGTACGGAGTCCAGCACACCACGAAGGACAGAACGATGACCACCGTCATCTTCAGAGTCTTCATCCGAGCCTTCGGGATGATGTCAGTGCCACTGCGCCGCAGGTACGACTCACCTGCTGAGAGAGGAGGGGCTGTGATGTCACACTGTGCTACAGGTGTGTTACCTTTGTTCTCCAGGTGTGTTACCTTTGTTCTGCAGGTGCGTTACCTTTGCTCTGCAGGTGTGTTACCTTTGTTCTCCAGGTGTGTTACCTTTGTTCTGCAGGTGCGTTACCTTTGTTCTGCAGGTGTGTTACCTTTGTTCTGCAGGTTGTTCTCCAGGTGTGGTACCTTTGTTCTGCAGGTGTGTTACCTTTGTTCTGCAGGTTGTTCTCCAGGTGTGTTACCTTTGTTCTGCAGGTTGTTCTCCAGGTGTGTTACCTTTGTTCTCCAGGTGTGTTACCTTTGTTCTGCAGGTGTGTTACCTTTGTTCTGCAGGTGTGTTACCTTTGTTCTCCATGTGTGTTACCTTTGTTCTGCAGGTGTGTTACCTTTGTTCTCCATGTGTGTTACCTTTGTTCTGCAGGTGTGTTACCTTTGTTCTCCAGGTGTGTTACCTTTGTTCTCCATGTGTGTTACCTTTGTTCTGCAGGTGTGTTACCTTTGTTCTCCAGGTGTGTTACCTTTGTTCTCCATGTGTGTTACCTTTGTTCTGCAGGTGTGTTACCTTTGTTCTCCAGGTGTGTTACCTTTGTTCTGCAGGTTGTTCTGCAGGTGTGTTACCTTTGTTCTGCAGGTGCTGCTGGTTGATGTGCAGCAGGATGCGGCTGTAGCAGTAGCTCATCACCAGCAGGGGGACGACGTACAGCGTGATGAAGTGGAACATGTTGTAGAGCGTTTCCTGCCAGCGGCGGTTGAAGCTGCCGTGAGTCGCACACTGAGTGAAGTCGACACCCTGAGCTCGAATCGCCCGGAAGATGAACAGCTGCAGAAAGAGAGAGAGAGAGAGAGAGAGAGAGAGAGAGAGAGAGACAAAGAGAGAGAGAGGGACAAAGAGACAGAGAGACAGAGAGGGACAAAGAGAGAGAGAGACAGAGAGACAGAGATAGAGAGAGAGAGAGAGGGACAAAGAGAGAGAGAGAAAGACAGAGAGACAGAGAGAGAAAGACAAAGAGAGAGAGAGGGACAAAGACAGAGAGAGAGAGAGAAAGACAGAGAGACAGAGAGAGAGAGACAAAGAGAGAGAGAGGGACAAAGAGAGACAGAGAGACAGAGAGAGAGAGAGAGAGAGAGAGAGAGAGAGATGTTATCTATCACGTTATCTGTTCATACATTGAAAATAAAATGACAGAATTATGTGAACTGATAAAACTATTATATTTATATAATAATTACATGTTCACATTATATCTTACTGAAGGTTGATCATCAATAATGTCGAATGGTCAGTAAATCTCAGCCTCTGATTGGATGCTGTGATCTGCATTTGGAAAACATCAGAGACCTTTGATCTGTTCTGGCTTCTTAGCGTTGTTAGCATTCCTTATAGAAACCAAAGGGATCAGTTAGCCTGAGCTAACAGCAGGAGGCTTCACACATTTAATCTCCAAACCAAACATTCCTGCAGGGATTTACCTGTGGAGTGTTCCTGAGGTTCAGAGCTGCTGAGCTGATCAACAAAACAACCTCACTTTATATTAACTATGAATAATAATAATAACTGCTACACATAACACATAACGGACATAATGACCAGATGTCTTCATCATAATCACAGAAGGACGTTCACTTCCTGCAGTCTGACCTCAGTTTGTCCTTCAGATCAGCAGGTTCCACATCATCATATCATAAATATAAATATTAATATTAAAACAGTGAAGCTGTTCAATATTCTGCAGCATGAAACCTGCAGCAGCTGTGAGGAAGCAGCCTTTATATTCACCACAGACAGAATAAGGCTTCTTCTTTCATTAATGCTAAACACTCAGGGCGCTTTTAGTTAGATTATCTGGTACCAGGCAGTGAAGTAGTTACTAGCGTACAGGCTGCGGTCCGCCTTCACACCTGCTAACGAACACCTGAACATGTGATTCTGTTACACTCAGAAACACGTACCTGTGATAATGTACCTGTAGTGATGCACCTGTGATAATGTACCTGTGATAATGTACCTGTGATAATGTACCTGTGATAATGTACCTGTAGTGATGTACCTGTGATGATGTACCTGTGATAATGTACCTGTAGTGATGCACCTGTGATAATGTACCTGTGATAATGTACCTGTGATAATGTACCTGTAGTGATGTACCTGTGATAATGTACCTGTGATAATGTACCTGTAGTGATGTACCTGTGATAATGTACCTGTAGTGACGTACCTGTAGTGATGTACCTGTGTTAGCTTACCTGCGGTGATGCTAGTAGCAGACTGAGGCTCCAGGCCAGCAGCAGCATGCGTCGGTTCCTGCGGTGAGCGCTCAGAGCGTCCAGCGGGTGCAGGATGGCGTGCTGGCGGTCGAGGCTGATGACGACGAGGATGAAGGCGGAGGCGTGCATGGCGAACAGCTTCAGGAAGCAGAGCAGCTTACAGAGCGCGTCGCCCCCGTACCACTGCACCGTCACGTTCCACACGGCGTCCAGAGGCATCACCACGAACGTCATCATCAGGTCGGCCGACGCCAGGCTCAGGATCAGCGGGCGCAGGTGAGAGGCCAGCCGCCGGCCACGCCCACGCCACACGCTGGCCAATAGGGCGAGGTTACTGCAGGCGGCAAACAGGAAGAGCACCAAGGTGGCGCCGACACGGAACTGAGCGGCCCGAGTGAAGCTGGGAGCTTCCCAGTCCGTCAGCGGCGGGAACTGGGAGCTGTTGGGAGGAGCCAGTGATGACAGCGTCAGGATGGACCAATTACCTGGCATCCTGCAGAGAGGAAGAGTGATGTCATGAGTGATGTCATAAGTGATGGTCCAGGTTGAGATTAGCCTAGCTTAGCACAAAGACTGGAGGCAGAGGGAAACTGTTAGCATCCCTGCATGAAGAACAGACAATATAAAATGTCTGAAATCAGCTTTAAAGTCAGAACCATCGACACAGACGTGATTTAAATATTCAGATGATGACGTCATCAGTGACCTGCATGTCTGTCTCTGCGCTGATTGGCCGAACATGAACCTGTGTTAACGAGGTCATCGATGAATTGAACCTGCGCTGATTAGTATGTCCGGCTCTCCTCTCGCTGTGAGTCAGTTACCATGGTAATGCCTCACAGTCTTTGTGCTTATCTCCGGGCTTTCATCAGCTGAGACAGACAGGAAGACCCCGTCACAATAAGAGCTGATGGACTGCCGGCTGGGAGATAAACACACTGACAGACAGGTGGTGTGCAGGCGGCCAATCAGAGTGCAGCAGGTGTGATTGTGCTTCAATCAAACAGGAAGTGACCAGAAATAAAACCTCCTCACACACACACACTGTAGTGGTTCCCAACATAAGGGTCAGGGCCCCACACAGGGTCACAAGATGATTAATAAGAAAGTATCACAGAAGCAGATTAACCCTTTAACCCTCCTGTCGTCCTCGAGTCAAGGAAGGAAGTTAGGAAGAAGAAGAAGGAAGGAAAGGAGGGAGGAAGGGAGGAAAGAAGGAAGGGAGGAAGAAGGAAGGAAGGGAGGAAAGAAGGAAGGAAAGGAGGGAGGGAGGGAGGGAGGGATTAAGGAAGAAAGGGAGGAAAAAGGAAGGAAAGGAGGAAGGAAGGAAAGGAGGGAGGGAGGAAGAAGGAAGGGAGGAAGGAAGAAGGGAAGGAAAGAAGAACAGAAGGAAGGGAGGGAGGAAGGAGGGGAGGGAGGAAGGATGGAAGGAAGGAAAGGAGGGAGGAGGAAGGAAGGGAGGAAGAAGGAAGGAAAGGAGGAAGGAAGGAAGGTAGGTATTGCTCATCTTGTGAGGACATAAATCATTAAATTTAAGCTTAATAAAAGTCAGTGATGATAAATTAAATATCAGATTTGTTTCTCATGTTTTAATCTTTCAACTGAACTTTATTTTATTTATTCAAATAAATAAATAAATGTATTCACACTGTACATTTATTAAGTTATATATATTATATATAACTCATACAGCTTCACATTTATATGAGACTGAATCACACAGAGAGAAAATAAAAAATCTGCTCTAGTTATTATAAATCCAGAATAACAGCAGAGTATCATCCATCATATTAATATTAATGAGACACACACACACACACACACACACACACACACACACACACACAAACACACACACACACACACACATAATGGATGTGTGTGTAACATGATCTGTGTTCAGTTACGTCACATTTCACATTTTTAACCTTCATGTGTTCAGAGCTGTTTCTCTAAAGGCTCTGATGGGGGGGGGGGGCAACACTCCTTCTGCACTGTAACCCCCCCCCCCCCAAACACACACACACACACACACACACACACACACTACGACACACACACACACACACACACACACACACACACACACACACACACACACACACACATTAAATCATCAGAGCTGTGAGAGTGAAGAGAGTTTTTACCTGATCTCAATCCTTCCTCTTCTTCTTCTTCCTCAGGTCGGACTCTGCTCTCCCTCTCTCCTCCTCATGTTTCCTGTTCAGCTCAGAACCCCCGAAAAACCCCCAAAGAACCCCCAAAGAACCACCAAAGAACCCAGTAGAACCCAGTAGAACCCAGTAGAACCCAGTAGAACCCAGGCTGAGGAGCTCCAGGACTGTAGTGATGTGAAACACTGGAACACACTGCAGCAGAGAGGAGGAGGAGCTCTGAGAGAGTGTGTGTGTGTGTGTGTGTGTGTGTGTGTGTGTGTGTGTGTGTGTGTGTGTGTGTAGGTTTGCTCATGTTGTGGGGACATACATGGCATATCCTCATTATTCACACACACATTATTCATTTAAAGCAGGGGTGTTAAACATGCGGCTCGCGGGCCAAAACCGGCCCGCCGAGGGGTCCAATCCAGCCCACTTTACTTCCTGTCTTCTTTTCCTTCCTACCCTCCTGTCATCTGTCCTTCTTTCCTTCCTCCCTTTCTTACTTCTTTCCTTCTTTGTTTCCTACTCTCCTTCCTTCCTTCCTTCCATCTTTCCTTAATTTTATTTTCCTTTCTTCCTTTCCTTCCTTGCTTCCTTCCTTTCTTGTCTTCTTTTCATTTCTTCCTTTCCTTCCTAATCCCTTTTCCTTCCTTCCTTCCTCCCTTAATTCCTTCCTTCCTTCCCTCCGTCCTTCCTTCCTTTCTTCTGCCTGTCTGTGTGTGTGTTTCTGTTTGTGTGTGTGTGTGTCTCTGTGTGTGTGTGTGTGTGTGTGTGTGTGTGTGTGTGTGCTCTGTCAGCAGAAACAGTTCCTAATGAATTAAACATCAGTTTGAAGCTGTAACAGAAACCTGACTGAGCCTCATTAACAGTTTGTGACTCTAACCAACAGTCTGACCTTTACTGAGCCCGACGTTTCCATGGAAACCCGAGGCATCATATCACACACACACGTGATCTAATGATATCATCAGCTATCCAATCAGTTGACAGTAGGGTGTGTGACTAAACTGCATCATCACTGCTGCCACGGCTGTCACATGACCATCTGTCACATGATGCAGACAGACAGACGTGAGGGGGGTGGTCGATGAATTTTGATCGTTTTAAACCCTGAAATGAAACGTTTTTGTTCCGTTGATGAACAGAGAAACAGGCCTCCTCGTGGAGCTGTAAACGTGACTCAGAGAGCAGAAACAGGCCTCCTCATGGAGCTTTAAGCGTGACTCAGAGAGCAAAAACAGGCCTCCTCATGGAGCTGTAAACGTGACTCAGAGAGCAGAAACAGGCCTCCTCATGGAGCTGTAAACGTGACTCAGAGAGCAGAAACAGGCCTCCTCATGGAGCTTTAAGCGTGACTCAGAGAGCAGAAAAAGGCCTCCTCATGGAGCTTTAAACATGACTCAGAGAGCAGAAACAGGCCTCCTCATGGAGCTTTAAGTGTGATTCAGAGAGCAGAAACAGGCCTCCTCATGGAGCTTTAAGCGTGACTCAGAGAGCAGAAACAGGCCTCCTCGTGGAGCTGTAAACGTGACCCAGAGAGCAGAAACAGGCCTCCTCATGGAGCTGTAAACGTGACTCAGAGAGCAGAAACAGGCCTCCTCATGGAGCTTTAAACATGACTCAGAGAGCAGAAACAGGCCTCCTCATGGAGCTTTAAGCGTGACTCAGAGAGCAGAAACAGGCCTCCTCGTGGAGCTTTAAGCGTGACTCAGAGAGCAGAAACAGGCCTCCTCATGGAGCTTTAAGCGTGACTCAGAGAGCAGAAACAGGCCTCCTCGTAGAGCTTTAAACGTGACTCAGAGAGCAGAAACAGGCCTCCTCATGGAGCTTTAAGCGTGACTCAGAGAGCAGAAACAGGCCTCCTCATGGAGCTGTAAACATGACTCAGAGAGCAGAAACAGGCCTCCTCATGGAGCTTTAAGCGTGACTCAGAGAGCAGAAACAGGCTTCCTTATGGAGCTTTAAGCGTGACTCAGAGAGCAGAAACAGGCCTCCTCATGGAGCTTTAAACGTGACTCAGAGAGCAGAAACAGGCCTCCTCATGGAGCTTTAAGCGTGACTCAGAGAGCAGAAACAGGCCTCCTCATGGAGCTTTAAGCGTGACTCAGAGAGCAGAAACAGGCCTCCTCGTGGAGCTGTAAACGTGACTCAGAGAGCAGAAACAGGCCTCCTCATGGAGCTTTAAGCGTGACTCAGAGAGCAGAAACCGGCCTCCTCGTGGAGCTTTAAACATGACTCAGAGAGCAGAAACAGGCCTCCTCGTGGAGCTGTAAACGTGACTCAGAGAGCAGAAACAGACCTCCTCATGGAGCTTTAAGCGTGACTCAGAGAGCAGAAACCGGCCTCCTCGTGGAGCTTTAAACATGACTCAGAGAGCAGAAACAGGCCTCCTCATGGAGCTTTAAACGTGACTCAGAGAGCAGAAACAGGCCTCCTCATGGAGCTGTAAACATGACTCAGAGAGCAGAAACAGGCCTCCTCATGGAGCTTTAAGCGTGACTCAGAGAGCAGAAACAGGCTTCCTTATGGAGCTTTAAGCGTGACTCAGAGAGCAGAAACAGGCCTCCTCATGGAGCTTTAAACATGACTCAGAGAGCAGAAACAGGCCTTCTGATGGAGCTGTAAACATGACTCAGAGAGCAGAAACAGGCCTTCTGATGGAGCTGTAAACGTGACTCAGAGAGCAGAAACAGGCTTCTTCATGGAGCTCTAAGCGTGACTCAGAGAGCAGAAAGAGGCCTCCTCGTGGAGCTGTAAACGTGACTCAGAGAGCAGAAACAGGCCTCCTCATGGAGCTTTAAGCGTGACTCAGAGAGCAGAAACAGGCCTCCTCATGGAGCTGTAAACGTGACTCAGAGAGCAGAAACAGGCCTCCTCATGGAGCTTTAAACATGACTCAGAGAGCAGAAACAGGCCTCCTCGTGGAGCTGTAAACGTGACTCAGAGAGCAGAAACAGGCCTCCTCATGGAGCTTTAAGCGTGACTCAGAGAGCAGAAACCGGCCTCCTCGTGGAGCTTTAAACATGACTCAGAGAGCAGAAACAGGCCTCCTCGTGGAGCTGTAAACGTGACTCAGAGAGCAGAAACAGGCCTCCTCATGGAGCTTTAAGCGTGACTCAGAGAGCAGAAACCGGCCTCCTCGTGGAGCTTTAAACATGACTCAGAGAGCAGAAACAGGCCTCCTCATGGAGCTTTAAACGTGACTCAGAGAGCAGAAACAGGCCTCCTCATGGAGCTGTAAACATGACTCAGAGAGCAGAAACAGGCCTCCTCATGGAGCTTTAAGCATGACTCAGAGAGCAGAAACAGGCTTCCTTATGGAGCTTTAAGCGTGACTCAGAGAGCAGAAACAGGCCTCCTCATGGAGCTTTAAGCGTGACTCAGAGAGCAGAAACAGGCCTCCTCGTGGAGCTGTAAACGTGACTCAGAGAGCAGAAACAGGCCTCCTCATGGAGCTTTAAACGTGACTCAGAGAGCAGAAACAGGCCTTCTCATGGAGCTGTAAACATGACTCAGAGAGCAGAAACAGGCCTCCTCATGGAGCTTTAAGCGTGACTCAGAGAGCAGAAACAGGCTTCCTCATGGAGCTTTAAGCGTGACTCAGAGAGCAGAAACAGGCCTCCTCATGGAGCTTTAAGCGTGACTCAGAGAGCAGAAACAGGCCTCCTCGTGGAGCTGTAAACGTGACTCAGAGAGCAGAAACAGGCCTCCTCATGGAGCTTTAAGCGTGACTCAGAGAGCAGAAACAGGCCTCCTCGTGGAGCTTTAAACATGACTCAGAGAGCAGAAACAGGCCTCCTCATGGAGCTTTAAACGTGACTCAGAGAGCAGAAACAGGCCTCTTCTTGGAGCTGTAAACGTGACTCAGAGAGCAGAAACAGGCCTCCTCATGGAGCTTTAAGCGTGACTCAGAGAGCAGAAACAGGCCTCCTCGTGGAGCTTTAAACGTGACTCAGAGAGCAGAAACAGGCCTCCTCATGGAGCTTTAAGCGTGACTCAGAGAGCAGAAACAGGCCTCCTCATGGAGCTGTAAACGTAACTCAGAGAGCAGAAACAGGCCTCCTCATGGAGCTTTAAACATGACTCAGAGAGCAGAAACAGGCCTTCTGATGGAGCTGTAAACATGACTCAGAGAGCAGAAACAGGCCTTCTGATGGAGCTGTAAACGTGACTCAGAGAGCAGAAACAGGCTTCTTCATGGAGCTCTAAGCGTGACTCAGAGAGCAGAAAGAGGCCTCCTCGTGGAGCTGTAAACGTGACTCAGAGAGCAGAAACAGGCCTCCTCATGGAGCTTTAAGCGTGACTCAGAGAGCAGAAACAGGCCTCCTCATGGAGCTGTAAACGTGACTCAGAGAGCAGAAACAGGCCTCCTCATGGAGCTTTAAACATGACTCAGAGAGCAGAAACAGGCCTCTTCATGGAGCTTTAAACATGACTCAGAGAGCAGAAACAGGCCTCCTCATGGAGCTTTAAACATGACTCAGAGAGCAGAAACAGGCCTCTTCATGGAGCTTTAAACATGACTCAGAGAGCAGAAACAGGCCTTCTGATGGAGCTGTAAACATGACTCAGAGAGCAGAAACAGGCCTTCTGATGGAGCTGTAAACGTGACTCAGAGAGCAGAAACAGGCCTCTTCTTGGAGCTTTAAACATGACTCAGAGAGCAGAAACAGGCCTTCTGATGGAGCTGTAAACGTGACTCAGAGAGGGTCAGCAGATAAATGCGAGGGCTGCTGAGATGATTAATGGGAAAGAAGAAAAAACAAAGTTCTGATACAAAAATGTGTTTTCAGTTTTTGGACTTTTTCTCTAATCTTTGATTTTTGCTGAAATATTGGATCATTTGAACATTTATTGAAATGAAAGCATGTGAGAAGTTTAGAGGGAAGAATCAGTATTTGGTGGAGCTGTTAACAACTCATAGACATCTGAAATGTGAGCCGACTACACTCTGCAAGTACCTCAAACTGTACTACAGTAAAGTACTAGTACCTCAAACTGTACTACAGTAAAGTATAAGTACCTCTAACTGTACTGCAGTAAAGTACAAGTACCACTGACTGTTCTACAGTAAAGTACTAGTACCTCTAAGTGTACTACAGTAAAGTACAAGTACCTTTAACTGTACTACAGTAAAGTACAAGTACCTCTAACTGTACTGCAGTAAAGTACTAGTACCTTTAACTGTACTACAGTAAAGTATAAGTACCTCTAACTGTACTGCAGTAAAGTACAAGTACCTCTAACTGTACTACAGTAAAGTACTAGTATCTCTAACTGTACTACAGTAAAGTACAAGTACCTCAAACTGTACTACAGTAAAGTATAAGTACCTCTAACTGTACTGCAGTAAAGTACTAGTACCTTTAACTGTACTACAGTAAAGTATAAGTACCTCTAACTGTGTTGCAGTAAAGTACAAGTACCTCTAACTGTACTACAGTAAAGTACTAGTATCTCTAACTGTACTACAGTAAAGTACTAGTACCTCTAACTGTACTACAGTAAAGTACTAGAACCTCTAACTGTACTACAGTAAAGTACAAGTACCTCTAACTGTACTACAGTAAAGTACTAGTACCTCTAACTGTACTACAGTAAAGTATAAGTACCTCTAACTGTACTGCAGTAAAGTACTAGTACCTCTAACTGTACTACAGTAAAGTACTAGTATCTCTAACTGTACTACAGTAAAGTACTAGTACCTCTAACTGTACTACAGTAAAGTACAAGTACCTCAAACTGTACTACAGTAAAGTATAAGTACCTCTAACTGTACTGCAGTAAAGTACTAGTACCTTTAACTGTACTACAGTAAAGTACAAGTACCTCTAACTGTGCTGCAGTAAAGTATAAGTACCTCTAACTGTACTGCAGTAAAGTACTAGTACCTTTAACTGTACTACAGTAAAGTACAAGTACCTCTAACTGTGCTGCAGTAAAGTACAAGTACCTCTAACTGTACTACAGTAAAGTATAAGTACCTCTAACTGTACTGCAGTAAAGTACTAGTACCTTTAACTGTACTACAGTAAAGTACAAGTACCTCTAACTGTGCTGCAGTAAAGTACAAGTACCTCTAACTGTACTACAGTAAAGTACTAGTATCTCTAACTGTACTACAGTAAAGTACTAGAACCTCTAACTGTACTACAGTAAAGTACAAGTACCTCTAACTGTACTACAGTAAAGTACTAGTACCTCTAACTGTACTACAGTAAAGTACAAGTACCTCTAACTGTACTACAGTAAAGTACTAGTACCTCTAACTGTACTACAGTAAAGTATTAGACTGTATTTGATGAATTTGTTGGTCTAAATAGAAATACATGTGTAAGTGTCGTTGTCTAAAACATCACTTTCATCACATCAGCAGCTCGTTTTCTGCATTTTTTCGCTCATAAAATCCAGTTAAAGAAAGTTGAATGAAGTCAGAAATAAAGTAGATGTTGTTTCTGCCTCCAGCGCTGACATTTCAGTGTGGAGCCGGCCTATTGTGTTTGTTCAGCACAGCGTTTCTCTGCAGAGCCTCTGCTCAATAAAACACTTCTTTTCAATAAAAGTGAAAGGAGGAAACATTTGGAGTTGTTCCCGTTCAACAGGACACAACGTGCTTTCTGTTTCTGCCTGTTCATTAGAAGAAAAAGCTCTGAACATCAGTTTTGGTTTTAGTAGCAGATTCTTTGATGTTTCTGAAATGATTAACTGGAGATGATGAAAGACTCTAAGTGAGATCTTCAACTTGCACCTCTGGAGGAATTCCTCCTGCATCCTGGGGAAGGTTCAGGAACCTGACTGGACCATTTTCAGGACCTCAGTTGTGGAGTCATCTGTGTCTGTCCCAACACTCTGCTGGTGGACATTAGTGGTGAAGGAGGCCATCATGCTGGAGAAGGAAGCCTTCAGGGCCTGGTTGGCTCAGGGGTCTCCAGAGTCCTGAAGCAGCAGCTCAGTTGGTTGCTGAAGTTCAGATTCAGGAGGACCAATGTGGATTCTGTCCTGGCTGAAGAACAGTGGAGCAGATCTTCACTCTTTTGGAGCTTTTCCACTCTACAGTTCTAGCTCTACTCGACTCGACGCGTTTTCTTCTTTTTTAGTACCTGCTCTGCCGAGGTTCCAAGCCAATACTAAATACAATACTAAATACTCTGATTGGTCAGAGAGTCACTGGAAGAGTCATGAGCCGTCCCACACAAGAATCAAAGCCGGCATTTTTAAATACCAACAACAGCGTTACAGTGATTTGGTTTCTCTTCTCTTGCTTTGTGTGTGACAGAAAGACACATACAGCAGAAAGTACACCTCACCTCCATGTCCTCCATTGGTTATGTGTTTGTGTTGCTATGACGACCCCGCTCACGTTGAGGAGGAACTATAGTAATGGAAAAGGTTCCTGGTACCAAACTGAGCCAAGTAGAGCTGAGCTAGAACTGTATAGTGGAAACGCTCCATCCAGTCCTTACCTGTGCAATAACGGCATCAACCAATATTACTTTTGTACATAATGTTAAACTATATTTTTTACTACTATTGGTTGCTTGTTTTATTGTTTGTGTTCTTCATTCTTTGTCTCGATGTTCTCCTATTTTTGCTATTGAAGGGGTAGCCTCACTACGGGGCAACCCAAAATGTAGGAGTGGAAGCGAGTGTTTGGTTATTAATGATGATCATGAATAATTACTAATAAGAAATTCAAATTATTCATTTGGGGCACCATCCAGAAACTGTTAAATTAGCCTCAATCAAAAATCAAAAAGGAAAAGTGAAGGTTTAGAGTTGGAGTTGTGACTATAGAGAAGATAGAAGGAAACAGTTCAGCATATCACTAAAGACTCCTCGGAGTCCACAGCACGTACGGGCAATATGGTCCCAAAACACAAGCTTAAACAGCAGTACACAATAATACTAACCACTAGTATTATACACACAGGACCTCCAACAGACAGCTGTCAACTGATCACCACCTGGTGGTGAGTTGGCTCCGATGGTGGGGGAGGATGCCGGGCAGACCTGGCAGGCCCAAACGCATTGTGAGGGTCTGCTGGGAACGTCTGGCAGAATCTCCTGTCAGAGAGAGTTTCAACTCACACCTCCGGGAGAGCTTCGACCATGTGCCGGGGGAGGCAAGGGACATTGAGTCCGAGTGGGCCATGTTCCGTGCCTCCATTGTTAAGGCGGCCGACCGGAGCTGTGGCCGCAAGGTGGTCGGTGCCTGTCGGGGCGGCAATCCCCGAACCTGCTGGTGGACACCGGCGGTGAGGGATGCCGTCAAGCTGAAGAAGGAGTCCTATAGGTCCTTTTTGGCCTGTAGAACTCCGGAGGCAGCAGACAGGTACCGGCAGACCAAGCGGAGCGCAGCTAGGGCGGTCGCTGAGGCAAAAACCCGGACATGGGAGGAGTTCGGTGAGGCCATGGAAAAAGACTTCCAGACGGCTTCGAAGAGATTCTGGACCACCATCCGGCGTCTCAGGAGGGGGAAGCAGTGCACCGTAAACACTGTGTACGGTGGGGACGGTGTGCTGCTGACCTCGACTCGGGACGTTGTGGATCGGTGGAAGGAATACTTCGAAGACCTCCTCAATCCCACCAACACGCCTTCTGGTAAGGAAGCAGGGCCTGGGGGCTTGGGTGTGGACTCTCCTATCTCTGGGGTGGAGGTCGCCGAGGTGGTTAAAAAGCTCCTCGGTGGCAGGGCCCCGGGGGTGGATGAGATCCGCCCCGAGTTCCTCAAGGCCCTGGATGCTGTGGGGCTGTCATGGTTGACACGACTCTGCAGCATCGCGTGGACATCGGGGGCAGTGCCTCTGGATTGGCAGACTGGGGTGGTGGTCCCTCTTTTTAAGAAGGGGGACCGGAGGGTGTGTTCCAATTACAGGGGAATCACACTCCTCAGCCTCCCTGGTAAGGTCTATTCGGGGGTGCTGGAGAGGAGGGTCCGTCGGATAGTCGAACCTCGGATTCAGGAGGAGCAGTGTGGTTTTCGTCCGGGCCGTGGAACAGTGGACCAGCTCTACACCCTCTGCAGGATCCTTGAGGGTGCATGGGAGTTTGCCCAACCAGTCCACATGTGTTTTGTGGACTTGGAGAAGGCATTTGACCGTGTCCCTCGGGGGATTCTGTGGGGGGTTCTCCGGGAATACGGGGTATCGGACTCCCTGATAAGGGCCATCCGTTCCCTGTATGACCGGTGTCAGAGCTTGGTCCGCATTTCCGGCAATAAGTCGGACTTGTTTCCGGTGAGAGTTGGACTCCGCCAGGGCTGCCCTTTGTCACCGATCCTGTTCATAATTTTTATGGACCAGGTACATCTAACTGGGAGGAGACCCAGAACACACTGGAGGGATTATATATCCCTTCTGGCCTGGGAAAGCCTTTGAATCCCCCAGGAGGAGGTGACAAACGTCTCTGGGGAGAAGGAGGTCTGGGTCACATTGCTTAGCCTGATGCCACCGCGACCTGGCCCTAGACTAGCGGCAGAAAATGGATGGATGATGGACTCTGCCCGATGAAACCCTCTGTAAGATGGGCTTGGTGCAGGTGGTGTGGCGTTCAAGGTCCATTCCGACGCTGTCCTCAAGTGTCCCAATCCTTTGGACCAACAGGTTGATTTCGGCTGTCGGGGGCAGAAGAGTCCGCCTTGTCAACATACAGGTGGAGGGCTTGGCGTCCACCAGAGGAAACCGTATTTTCCTCTCTCCTGCAGGAATGCCTTTTTAGGGCTGCGTTTGATCGCGGACTGTCTCGGATTCAGTGAAAGGTGCGTTTCACGTGCAATGTCTCTTCTCTCGTCCAGCGAGTTGAAGCTTCGAAGCAAAGGCTGGGGAGGAATACACTTATTTACACCTTTTAAGCCAGTCGCTAACAGGGACATTGTCTCGTTTGCTTGCTGACTACTAAAGGCGAGGCATTACTCCACCTCCCCATTTTAAAGGAAGTGACGTCGGGTGTCTCACAGCCAATCAGGGATGAGGACAGAGGGGATTATGGGATTTGAGTTCTAGGGTGATTCGACCCTAGTCCAGGGGAGGAGGTGGGCAGGGAGCCCTCACTTTACTGTGATTTGACGGCTGAAGACAACTCAGAGCAGGCTTTTGTCTTTTCATCTAGGCCTTAAAGGAAGACAATAGACCATGTGCTCTTAATTCAGTTCCACATTAAGTGAAAGCCCAACACTGTTGGTTATTGAATCAGGTTTACTCTGATGAAGGTCTGATGTACTGAAAGCTCAAACATAAAGTGAACACTGCACTACACTGTTTTCTTGTTTTACAATTATTGCATTGTGTATATTCTGTTTTATGGCTGTTAAGCACCTACATAATATATCAATTACTATGATTGTACTTATTTAAATTAAATTGTAAGAACATAATGAAAAATACAACTGAGTAAGGTAGGAAATGTAGTATATCCTCCCTGAAAAGATTCTTGAATGCCACTTTCTGACATGGAAAACTGTCATTCTGGCTTTAAGACTGATCTATTGTCACCATCTCTGTCAACACAGGATGAAACTAAACTGCTGAAGAGTTCAAGAAGATTCAGATCACAGATGAGAAGGAAGAAAAAAGAGACAGATGTCATGTCTTATTGCCCCCCCCCAAAAAAAACTTCTTCCAGCGTGAATATATCAGCGAGCTCTCATCACATGGTCAGCTTTTTATTATTTTCATCATAAAGTATAAACATCTATCTTAAGGCAGCACAGAAACAACCTTTAAATCACATTTGTGGTTAGAACCTGAAACATCTTTGATTTAATGAGACACAAAGCTCAGCACATCTTTTATATTCAATTTAGTATCAATGAAACAAGTGTTGATTAATAATTAAAGACATGAACTGCTCCTCAAACAATAAAAACATGATGGACAAGCTGTGTTTACAACCATTGGATAAATGAGTACTGAGTGCTGAAAAACAGTGTGGAGCCATTTAACAAAGAACAGACTTGAGACAGTGAAACAGTCAGCTGTTATACGGTTTCATCTTCACACTCAGCTTAATTTGAGCTGTGTGGAAAGGTTTGGATCCACCTCACAGAGGGCAACAATTAAACAGGAGCTGGCTTCATTTCCTTTTCTTCGCACCATGTCGATCACTTTACGAGCTTTGTCCACTCGCGTTCCTGTTCTGACCGACTCCATTTCACCATCATTTATAACACCAAACCCAAGAAGTTTACCCAGAAGCTGGTCTAGGTTAGGTTCAGACACTCTGCTAGCAAACTGTGTGCGAGCCAACAGCAGCTTCTCTGCTGGGAGGAACACATTTTCACTTCTTGGACCTGGAAGAGAACCAGAGACTGTTGTTCAATAACCCATCAGTCACTTTAAACAATGATCAATATCTTTGATTCAGAAAGGAAATGTGTAGAAATCTTTTCCACTAGTCAGCAGACCAAATACTTTTCCATCCAGAAAGATTGATCTAAAATACATTGTTTTACATTCCTAAATAAAAGCTCTCAGACTTCTGTAACATCGTCTGAAGGCTGAATCACAAATTCAGAAGTGGATCTTTGATTTGTTAGTAGAGTAATAAAGTCAATAATAGTTTTACAACTGGTGTCTAAACTCTGACATGAGGTGAAAGCTTTACCTGTCAGTTGCACCACCCGATTCCACACCGGTGTCCTCTCTTGGTTTTGGACCATCAGAGTCACTTCCTCTTGGTTTGCAGGGAGGAAAACCTCAAATGTTGGGAAGAAGTTTGGTCCATAGTGTGGGTCAAATGTTGAATCCTGGAAACCAGAAGCAAAGCATAATTCTCACACCTGTTGTATAAAATGTTTATCTATTACTCTGATCATCAATCTATTTTACAAAATACATATAATAGTCAAGCTTGTTATCAGTAAACATATCAGAAGTAGGGTTGAGTACCTTTTACATTTAAACATATATAACAGGTGCAAACTATATATAAATACATATTCACATTATTATTGTTGAGCCTTTATTTCTTATCTTCTAAACACATTTATTAGCATTGTTCTCCCACAATGCATCTGTGTAGCTGTGGCTATTATAGAGTAACCATGGTGACACCATCACTGAGTTTAGTAGCTGTAATGATGTTGAAGAGATTTCTCAGCAAACGCCACGGCTGGTCAGTAGCAGTACTGCACCATGATCATGAAATGAGAAGTTTCCAGACAGGGAAACCACATTCCTCTAATGAATCTGCAGCTCCAGCGTTTCGCTGAAGGATGATGAGCTTTAACTTACAGAAATTCAGCACTGTTTAATTTGACGTGAATCAATACTCGGTGGTATGGACATAGTTCGGTCGGTACCGTTAAAAGTAGCGACCTCGGTACCCAACCCTGATCAGAAGTGACTCACCTCAGGCTGGATTATGGAGGCTTCGGGTTCACTGTGAACGCTGTAGCTTTGACCAACGCTGAGAATACACTGGGAGGAGATCTTAATGTTCTCAGCTGGTTCTTGTTGGGGGGCAACCTTCAGTAACAAGACATGTTTATTATGGTGTTTATTATCAGAGATAGACAATGAATTCTCTGAGTTATTCATATTCTGTTATTGTACATGCTGGACATCTAGAGATGAATCTAGACATGTTGTAGGTGGAAATAAACAAGTCTCCCTCACTGCGGTGCATGGACAATCATACTGTTCTTAACACAGCTTGCAAAGCTTTAATAACAGTTCTAGAGGAGTGAAGCAGGACCGACTGTAGAAACAGCTGTGCTAACTAATTTTTAGTTTATTTAGTTTAGTTTATTTGGATCCCAATTAGCTGTTACCCAGGCAACAGCTACTCTTCCTGAGGTCCATGTTAAAATAAATACAACAATGTATGTTACATACTGTACATACTGTATGACAGATACTTTTACCTCACTCAGAGGAATGTTGTCCTGCAGCAGTAATACGTCAAGTATTCGTTTATCACGATGCGGAGCTCGGAGGAACAGCAGAACCTGGCCCCTGATTGGTCGTGTGATGTTGATAAACCTCCTAACAACGTCCCAGACGAGGCCCAGGCGAGAGAAGTGAGGGACGTTCACAACCACATGAGTGTCTGTAATCTCCAGCGGCTCCAGGATGCTCATTCCATCATCAGTGATGTGGACGACAGACAGCAGACCTTCAGGGAGCGGAGCTGTGAAAACACATTTATATTACTAACAACAACCTCAATATATGTCAGTACTCATTTTACTTGATGTGTAGGATTCTCAGTTTGGTCAATGAGGAATTAAACAGTTTGGACAGGCTGGACAAATCATCCAAGTCTTCTTGAGGAGAAAGATTAAAAATGTTCTCTTTTCAGACAAAATCAGACTTGTATGAAATGAAGAAAGATTACATTTTAATGGACAGTCTGGCTTTAATTGAACGGGGCATGTAGGTTCTTTTACTATCATAACTCTAAACCTGAGCAAACGCTGTATTGCTTTACAATGTCATTCCCAAAAATGTAATGAACACATTTATTTCCCCAGATGATGAACCCTTTTCACTTTCCTCATCGGCCTCTCTCAGGATAAACTGGACATGTTTAGCTCCGACGTTGGTCAGATCAAAGAACTGATAAATCATCAGTGTTTGTTCATCTTGTGGTTGTAGTGAACTCTGCAGCCTGTAGGAGGCGCTAACAGGAGTCTTATTATTGTTTTAATAAAACTCACAAAGCACAATAATCATCTTACCATCCATGATTTCACAGTGTGGCAGGTGGAGCTGACTGACAGCACCGTCAGGACTGTGGATGTTGAACAGCGGACCTGCAGCCGCCTTGCCAGCTGGTTGTAGAAGTCTTTCGTCCCATTGGACAGTCCTGTACTGTAGCTCCGCCTCCTGAACCGTACCAAACACCAGTCCAGTCAAAGTACACCTGAACACACCTGGACCAGGACAGCTGAACCTGGAGGACACAGAGGATCTGATCACACAACACAAACCTTTTCTTGGTTTGAATGAATACAAAGTAAAGTTGCTGCAGTGTTTCAAAAGCTGGAGACCAAACTGAACAGCTGGATGAGATGTGTGTGAAGCAGCAGCTGCAGGAGTTTGAAGTGAAAGTGAAGCGTCATCACTGAAAGGAATCGATGAGGTTGAGGGTTGAATATTTGGCCTCAGCTCTGAAGTACAACTCCTCCCATCTGACAGAACTGAACCTGAGATACAACGAACTGTCTGATTCATCAGTGAAGCATCTGTTTTAGTTACCTGTATGAAATGTTTGCAGACTCAGTCAGCACTTTGGGTGTGAAGTCCTAAAATGGAGAAAGTGACAACATTAGTTAGAGAAACTGAGCAACTCACCTTCACAGTGGTACAGCTGACAGGATCCTCACTGCTTCAGTTTCTACTCCACCTGCATTCTTCACTGTTTAGTCATCACTTCTTTAACGTTACATTGTGCAGTGAAATGATGCTGCTAGGCTACGTTAGACAGCAGCTGGTGGCTTCACAGATGAGTGAGAGGAGAAGAAACGACAGCTTGAAGATCACACAGATGACAGCAAATCACGTTTAAGAGTGTTGAATGAAAAATGGACATTTGTATTGGTTGTACCTGCCGGTAACTGATCGCAGTCATATTCTCTCTGCACTCAAGCTGCTGCTGTTTCAGCCTCTCTGGATCATCAGGATCCAGCTGATCCTTTGTGCTGGATGTGGACGGATCAGCTGGGAGATTAGAGGATGAGGAGAAGAAGGCACACAGCAGATGTTAAAGTCACTTCTAGACATGAAGCGTGTGGCCCAGTGGGCAAAGACACAAAGAGAAAGCTGCAACACAAAGTCCCAGTTTAAGACTGGACAGAGACTTTGTCCACATGTCTCCTGTTGGTCTCTACTGGGAAACCTTCAATAAAGTCACTTAAAGACGAAAAACACGTTTCATTAAAGACCCAAAATCAAAGTTAAACTGGATTTACAAAGTGTCCATAAAGAATATTTTGATTCCTTTGTTTCAATCATTACTGTGGAACAAACTGTCTAAACAACATTTTAAATCCAAACTGAAATTCAACTGAATTCAACTTCTTGCAGTGAGGCAACACAACATCTTTCACAATAATAACAACAGATCAGAATAGTCCCCTAGAGTGCAAGGTGATATCTTCTAGTGTTGTGTTGTCTGACCAAAATATTGACTTCATGGATATAAAACAAAAAACAGGAAATGGCTTCGTCCAAAAGTAACAAAATCCTCCTACCAGCCTCTCTGTCACAAAATGAGTCAGAGTCAAACCTCACTTTAAAGATTTTGTGATCACAGCGGTTCCTGATTCCCAGACCAACTTGAGACTGATCCTAGGGCTCTGACAGAGATGGAGCTGAGCCGAACCCTAAGGCTGCATTCAGACATTAGCCCTGGATGAAAACACGCAGCCCTCTCATCTCTCATTCATCTGAATGGAGGCAACGCAGCGAGCTACACAAACACAACGCAGGCTCGTCCAATAGAAAAGCTGAACCTGGTCCAACTTGTGCTGCAACAAAATGTGACATCATCCAACAAGAAACTGTGTTGATAGATGACAAACATGCAAAGACACATTCCTGCTGGATTCCTTTGTAATGTGAACGCTGCATTTCTATTACAAACAACTATGCAGTGTTTAGTGTGTGATAAAGCATCAAACACATGATTAGTGTTCCCAGCTAGTACTTCCTGTCTCACCTGAACCTTAACAACACACCGTACCAACGAAGCCTCCTGTGTTGTTTTCACTCTGAATCCTGATAAGTGAACAAACGCACCATGGTGCATTCCAAGTGGAATAAAAACTGGTGGACAGAGCCAAGTCACAAACACACTTCAGTCCACAGACACTCAATCTCAACTAGTCGTCTTTAGATGTGTATTTTGTCACAATCACACTTTGAAGTGGTCACAGTCTCAACACTCACGTCCTTTATGTGTGGCAGGTGTAGCGCTGTCCCGTCTGTCCTCCACCCTGCAGGAATAAATACAAACACAGCAGTTATCTGGACTGGCTTATGAAGAGGCTTCAAATAATCAGACTGTATCTCTTCACTAAAGATAACTCTGTGATTCCACACAACCACCAAGCTGTTCATCATCATCTGGACTTTCCAATCCAGCTGTGACTTAATTAAGTGTGGACTAAACTGGACTTGTGGTGTGTCCCACAGCACAAATGTAGCTCAGCAATATTAATATTTACACACCCAGAAAATGTCCTCAAAGGGAAAATCAAGGTTTCTCACATTGAGGTAAATGACTGAAGTATATTTGTGCTCTCAGTAGAAACAGTCTCTTACTTTAAGTCTGAGGATCCAG
Source organism: Scomber colias (assembly GCA_021039105.1). NCBI lineage: Eukaryota > Metazoa > Chordata > Actinopteri > Scombriformes > Scombridae > Scomber > Scomber colias. The sequence continues at coordinate 291,857 of JAJDFG010000231.1, read as the reverse complement.
CTTCATGAGTGACGTCTGGAGGATGATGTTCAGACACACAGGTGGATACTGGAGACTGATTTCTGCTCTTCCTCCACACAAACTCTCTTCTTCTGGGTTCCAGTCAGTGTGACATCTGAACCTTCAGAATCAGTGATCCTAGACACATACAGTAGATACGCTGACATATTTCAGACACTGACATCAGGAAATGACATCATATCAAATGATTATACAGTTAGAGTTGGAAGAAAAGGCTCTGCTGTTTGACGGAGGCTCAGCAGGAAAATGAATCACCTTTTTATAAACATTTTATACTTGTCATTATTATTAAACCTTCATTTAACAAACGTGAACATGAACTATCCCTTTAAAACATTAAATAATAACTAGAAAATTCCAGGGAAATTTTGAGTGCCACGGGGCTACTGCCGGGACGAGTACATGATTAATTTCCAGTGTTCAAAAGTTTACATGTTATATAAAAACAGTTTTAAAGTGTGAATGACATTTCTATGTGCAGGTATGAGAGAGTTATTTGACATTGAAACTAGCTCTCATTCTGTTGTATGAAATTATATTATGTACATTTTGTTCATCTTCTATTGATAAATGTTGAATCTTTTTATATACCACAAATCATATAACTACAATACAAAACAATAAAATTATTTATTTTGTCCACAGTAAACATGAATTAATCACTCCATTCACATGAATTAGCTCAGTTAACTGGCAAAACAGACAGGAATTAGCCAATCACAATAAAGTAGCTCAGTTTCTGCCCAGCGACAGGTTGCTAAGGGCAGCTAAGGCCCTGCGGTTGCTAAAGGCAGCTAAGGCCCTGCGGTTGCTATGGGCAGCTAAGGCCCTGCGGTTGCTACGGCGATTTGAGAATGTGCTTGGAAAAAATTATCAAAATTCTGAAGAATTTGGCTTCTGACAAGGTCCCGAACAAACTGTGAGAAAACCGGCAGATTCTGACAGTGTTTATTTTATTCAGATATTCCTTAAAATGAGCGAGTAAGCTCAGTGTGAACACAGAGTGAGATTCTTCTGAAAAAAGAAGACGATTACATTAGGGTCAATGGGGAGCGAGACAGGTATTGCTGCCGGTCTCGGCCCCCCCGTTTAAATTTTGTGCAGACCCCGCCTGTCAAGAGAAAATCCAGCTTCGTAGTACAGGCCTCAGAGGCCTGTACTACGAAGCTGGATTAATCTATCCAGGATCTCTCTCCGTTACCTGGGTTGACTTAACCAGATCTTCGCAGTCCAGGATAAGCGGTACTACGAAGCTGGTTATCAACTCGGTAAATCAACCCAGGGTTTTCCAATCTGGATCTCTGCGCGTTCACATAAAGGGGAGGTGTTTGCAGCGTCTGACCAATCACAAACATGCAGAAACCCTGCAGAGCAGCCTACTTTACCCTTTACCATGGAGGAGCAGACAATTATTCTTCATAAATATGAAGAATTCAAACACAGTTACCATGGTGATTTACCCCGGTAAGAAGTGAACCAGCTTCGTAGTACGGAAAACCCAGAGTTAACCTTGGTAACTTATGCTGAATGGCTAACCTGCTCCGGAGCAGGTTATGTTCTGGATAAGAGATCAATGAGTACAAAAGCACCACCTTCTGACCAATCAGCTCTCTTAGAAAATGACCTGCCCATTCTTAAAAGTTCCTGTCAACATTGGTGCGTGGATCGCGAGAGGAGCGCTTAGGAGAGAATGAGCTTTTAGGGATAGATGCAATTTTTTAATTGGCCAAAATATATATTTAAAAAATAATCATTGAGGCACGTGGTGGATATTATTCTGTAGGTTTGACATCCTGAGATCAAAGTGTCAGGGAGCATAATAACTGTATTTATTTATTGTAATTGTAAAAAATTGACGAAAATATATATTTGTAAAATAATCCTTGAGGCACATGAGGGATATTATTCTGTATGTTATACAGTTGGTTTGAAATCATTCACTCAAATGGTTGAAGCGTATAATAGGTTTGTATTTTGAATGTTGAATATTAAACTAACTTAATGTCTCTTATGAAAGGAAGGGCACTGAGGAAGCGATCTGCCCCAAACATCTGTGCCGTAATAAAGTGACATTGTGTGATCAGAGTGCTGTCTGTTTATATTGTCTGATAAATTAATATTGTATGATCTCATGAATTTACACATTAACAGAGTCGGCAATTTTCTGCCAGCATTCCTTCCTGGCTTTTGCTGCAGCAACAGTGTTGCTTTTGGACTGGATGATGTGATTGAATTCTTCATATTTATGAATAATAATTGTCTGCTCCTCCATGGTAAAGTAGTCTGCTCTGCAGGGTTTCTGCATGTTTGTGATTGGTCAGACGCTGCAGACTCCTCCCCTTTATGTGAACGCGCAGTGATCCAGATTGGAAAACCCTGGGTTGATTTACCGAGTTGATAACCAGCTTCGTAGTACCGCTTATCCTAGACTGCGAAGATCTGGTTAAGTCAACCCAGGTAACGGAGAGAGATCCTGGATAGGTTAATCCAGCTTCGTAGTACAGGCCTCAGGTGTTACAAATCAAGTGGTTTCCACGTTAACTGGTTACCTTTGTTTGTAAACATTAGGTCTCTGTCACGGAGAGAAAATGTAGCTGACCTCACGAATGCCTGAATGCACGTCCATATATATATATCTGATGATCTCTCGCTTCACCTGCTTAATCCAAGCATGATGCCTCATGTTGTGAAGTACAATTGTGGGATCCGAACTACTGGACACTATATTCTGTATACATGTTCAAATAAAAATAAATAAATAAAAAGTCACCCGACACGGGATTTGATACAGAGTGTCAACAACTGCAAAACACAACAGCGTCGTGTTTAACCATTACACCACCCAACTACACACCACCCAACTACACACCACCCAGCTGTCACAAAGTCATATAACAACTGTTAAAGTAAAAATGATGTTTGCAAAGCCACGATTTTCAAAACACCGTGGCCAAATTAACTTGTGACCACTGTTATTGCAATGATAACACTTTAGCACTTTACAGGTCCAGCTTGTTGCACCTCTGAAAAACATCTCACGATGATCAAAGATCACGTCTGGTAAAGATGGTCGAGGGAAATCACGCGTTTGATGTTTTAGACACGTTTACGTCCGTGTGTTGTAAATCATGTTGGAGCAACAGTGTAAATAAAACAATTTGAAGTCGAGCGGATATCTATCTATCTCTCAGTGTGTCTGTACTACTCGGTCGTATAAACAGCTGCTTCCTCTGGGTGGAAATGAGTGAAAATGTTGTGTAGATGGTCATTTGATGCGTATCTTATTGTTGCTTTACTTCCTTTTTCCATCCAGACGCAAACTTAGACATGTTTGAACTTTCTTTTCTCTGTGGCTGGTTTGTAGTGCTCACCTAGAAAATCATTTCTGCTGCACTTTATAAGAACATCTCCGCTAATATGTTGTGTATGTTTCAGATCAGATCGATCAATAATGACACTAATCATTATTTATAGTAGTAATATTAACACTCACCTGCTTTAAAGCTGCTTTGTCTTCTTCTGCTCCGTTGAATTCAAATGGCGACTAAACACTGAATAGTTTCACGGGTAGAGTTATTTCCTGTTTGACTACTCCCTCCTTCTTTACTGGAAGTCACGTGTGTGTGTGTGTGTGTGTGTGTGTGTGTGGTGTGTGTGTGTGTGTGTGGTGAAAGAGGAGGAGCAAACATAAAGTGACAGTGTGTGTGTGTGTGTGTGTGTGTGTGTGTGTGTGTGTGGTGTGTGTGTGAATGTGTGTGTGTGTGTGTGTGGTGAAAGAGGAGGAGCAAACACGAAGTGACAGTGTGTATGTGTGTGTGTGTGTGTGTGTGTGTGTGGTGAAAGAGGAGGAGCAAACATAAAGTGACAGTGTGTGTGTGTGTGTGTGTGTGTGGTGTGTGTGTGTGTGAATGTGTGTGTGTGTGTGTGTGTGTGGTGAAAGAGGAGGAGCAAACATGAAGTGACAGTGTGTGTGGTTAGGGTTAACTCAGCAGATTGGAACTTTTCATGAAACTTGGGAGGTATGATTAAAACCATAATGTTTTTTTTCCACAGACAGATGTTCCTGTCTGTGGAAAAAATGAAGTAGACTTTAATTAATACGTTTAAATAAATATTATTTATGCGTAAATATGATAACATTCACTTAATATTTTCAGGGATGTTAAGTTGACAATAAAGTACATTAATAAAGAAAAAATAAATCATGTACTCGTCCCGGCAGTAACCCGTGTTAGTGCCACGGGTTCTACCTCCGAGGCACTCCCCTCCAGTAAAGCTGTAAAGGAGTGAGAAACTATTAATCTTCTCCATACTTATACTTCTTCTTATTCTTCTGCCGTTTTTCGGCGTGTAACTCCTCCCGCAAGGAGTGCCTCGGGGCGAATCTATTAATCTTCTCCATACTTAATATTCTGCTTCTTATTATTATTCTCCCGCCAAATTTCGGCACGTAACTACTCCCACAGCTTTGAGAAAACCCCGACAATATATACATCAAAATGTGCGGCTCGATCGGGAAAGAGGTGTCGTGACTTTTGGTGTTGAAATTCCAATTTTTCCCAAAGTTATTCCCAAAAAACTGGGAGATTTCTCCATTGGAAATGAATGGGAATATTTTTTTAAAAACACAAAATGTCACCTAGCTCTCTCATACCTGCACGTAGAAACGTCATTCAAACTTTAAAACCGAGGAAAACTTGTCCTCTCTCCAATACACCTAACCCTAACCCTAACCCAATACATTATTTTCACATAACATGTAAACTTTTCAAACTATGAGCAGTCAAACGAGGAGTGGAAATCACTTTTTCTTCAAAGTTAGAGTGGAAGCGGCAGTTAGCTAGAGTGAGAGAAGCAGTAAAAAATAACCTTTATTTTTATTTTTAACTCGAGCTCACGGCCAAACCGTAAAAAGGAGACAAATAATTTTTGGTCAAAATGTAGACATAGGTGTTGGGATTCATAAAATGTGACATTGACAGGCGGGGTCTGCACAAAATTTAAACGGGGGGGCCGAGACCGGCAGCAATACCTGTCTCACTCTCCACTGACCCTAATGTAATCATCTTCTTTTTTCAGAGGAATCTCACTCTGTGTTCACACTGAGCTTACTCGCTCATTTTAAGGATTATCTGAATAAAATAAACACTGTCAGAATCTGCCGGCTTCTGTGTCTCTCACGGTGTTTTCGGTTTTTGGACAGGAGTTACGGTTTTCTCACAGTTTGCAATTGTTCGGGACTTTGTCAGAAGCCAAATTCTTCAGAATTTTTTCCAAGCACATTCTCAAATCGCCGTAGCAACCGCAGGGCCTTCGCTGCCCTTAGCAACCGTAGGGCCTTAGCAACCTGTCGCTGGGCAGAAACTGAGCTACTTTTTTGTGATTGGCAAATTCTTCCTGTCTGTCTGTTTTGCCAGTTAACTGAGTTAGCGGCCGAGCTAGTATTGATACTCTCTCTAGATATATACATATGACTTATATTGACACTCTTACTGCTCAAATGCAGGCTGGTGTGTGTGTGTGTCTGTGTGTGTAGTGTAGTGCTTAGAGTTAGTTGCTACTGCCTTGTGCTCTGTGTGCTACTCTCTGCTTACATCTACTGTTACACTTGATACTGACCAGTAAGATGTACTTAATACTGCCACAGTAAAAGTTACTTAGTGTTATATGATCAGGGTGACTTTTGAACACTGGAAATAAATCGTGTACTCGTCCCGGCAGCAGCCCCATGGCACTCAAAATTTCCCTGGAATTTTCAAGTTAAATTACTTTATTCTCTTAATATTATGACTTTTATTCTCTTAATATTATTACTTTTTTCTCATAAATGGCATCTAAACACTGAATAGTTTCACTGGTAGAGTTACTTCCTGTTTGACTACTCCCTCCTTCTTTACTGGAAGTCACGTGTGTGTCTGTGTGTGGTGTGTGTGTGTGTGTGAGTGTGAGTGTGTGTACATATCATTGTCAAATGTGACTCTGTGTCCTTGTATTTTTCAGTCTTACTAATACATCTTCCAATCCTTTAAACTACATGTTTAAATCAATGAATCAAACGTGTGTATGTCCTTGTTCCTCGGGGCAGCTGAGGTGAACACAGCACCAGACCTGTCCCACCAGCAGATGGCAGTATGGTGTCACTGCAACGGACGAGTAGCAGAGAGTCTGCAGCATTGTCCATCATTGGTGGAGAAAATACATACATAGGTTTTATATTGAAAACATTTGACTTTTCACTTTATCAGTGTGCTTTAAGTGTGATTTTATTGATGTGTTACTTCCAGTGTTACATGCTGCAGGCTGCCTCTGTTTACTGACTGAAACACTGTAAGTCAAAGTACACGTTCACTCTAACTCTGACTCACATCCACACTATTTCACACACACACAACTCAGGTTTTAGCGGGCTGCAGTGCTTACACTACCAGGGAAAATGTCATATCACATTTCATTTAACTCACAAAACTGCAGTAAAAGTCCTGTTTCCATAGCAGATAGTTCACTACTCATACACAAACACATTATTCATGGTTATCACTGCTTTTCTTCATGTTTTCACCAGTTTGACTCAACTGGAAATACAGAAACATAAGCACATTAGCTCAGTGTTGCTACATGCTGCTTCTGTTTACTGTAGCTGCTCTTACAGGTGAACAAGTATGAGTGAGGATAATTAGTGAATAACACAAATGAACCAAAACAATCAAACTAATAACACATGAGAGTGAGTTGGGGGGGTTTTCACTGTCCGTTCATGAGTCCCATATCACTGTGGATCCCACATACTACATTAAACATGTTCAGTCATTAGGACGGGCTGTGTTTGACCATCAAGTTCATAATATTATTTCATTATTTCATTACCATAAAGCAATACTAAGAAAATAAACTGCTTCTTTAAGTGATGAGAGTTTTCCTGACAAAGCTATGAATGGAAATAATACAAAGCTCATCAGTCCATGGCATGTTGAAACCTTTGTGTGTTAAGTTAACATCAATTCATAAATGACCTGTTTGGTGGAAGGACTTAAAAGTGGAACTTACTATATGTGGGATTCCTCTTTTCTAGGTGATGCAGTACTCGTCCTTCGTGTACTTGGGACCTTTACCTCGGCCTCTCCATCTGTTGACTGAGTCCTCGTGCTCTGCATTCTTGCTGTAGTGCATGCACGCTAAAAGCAATCGAAGTATAACAAAGGAACTATTAGTAGGTCTACAACAGATGAGGATACAAGCTACTGTGATCACGACTCATCCTTAGTATTGTGGCCTTTTGGGTGAAAGAGGAAGAACTGAATTACTACATTTGTGTGTCACAAAGTAATAGGTTGCCTCTGGACCTCTGCTAAATGATATCAGTCTGTTTAAAGGAGGTGAATATTTATGCAATCACTCATTTTACATTATATATTTTTAATTCATTGACATTACTTAGTAGAAAATGTTTTCACTTTGATATTAAAGACTTGTTCTTGGTTATATTGACCATGATTTCATTTATAAAAGCAATAAAAGGGGAAAATGTGAATCCTTTAATAAGCAGTTTATTATGAAGCTTAGCTAAAGTTCAGACAGGAAGTCCATCTTTGTTTGCTCAGCTCATACTTGTATTTCTCATTCTTCAGTCATTCTGATCCTTCTCACAGCTCATACTGATCTCTGTCAAAGCTCATATTTTCCTTGCCGTTATTTCTGGAGCATCAGTTGACACATCAGCTGTTCACATCACCTGGTCAAGTCTAACCAATAGCACGCTGACACACCTTCACTGTCAGCCTATCATAGTGTAGCTGTCTGTTTAAATGTTCTCCTTCTCTGCTCAGGTGATTTATTGATGCTGTTCCTCCACATCGCCACCCAGTGTTCAGATTCATCAACGCACCACTTCAACCTCATCAGCTGATCAGTTTCAGCCTCATGATGACTTTGTTGTGATTTGGCCTGAGATTGATTGATGGCAGTCATCAGCCACCAGCTGCCCAGAGTCATCTGTGTCTGTCCCAACAATCTGCTGGTGGACATTAGTGGTGAAGGAGGAAATGGAAAACTGTCATTCTGGCTTTAAGAGAAATATAATATAGTATGTTGAGGTTTTATGAAGAACATTTACAGACTGATCTGTTGTCACCATCTCTGTCAACACAGGATGAAACTAAACTGCTGAAGAGTTCAAGAAGATTCAGATCACAGATAAGAAGGAAGAACAAAGAGACAGATGTGATGTCTTATTGCCCCCCCCCCCCCAAAAAAGCTTCTTACAGGGTGAATATATCAGCGAGCTCCCATCATATGGTCAGCTTTTTATTATTTTCATCATAAAGTATAAACATCTGTCTTAAGGCGGCACAGAAACAACCTTTAATCACATCTGTGGTTAGAACCTGAAACATCTTTGATTTAATGAGACACAAAGCTCAGCACATCTTTTATATTCAATTTAGTATCAATGAAACAAGTGTTGATTAATAAATAACACACACCTCCTCTGAAAAACAGTGTGGAGCCATTTAACAAAGAACAGACTTGAAACAGTGAAACAGTCAGCCGTTGTACGGTTTCATCTTCACACTCAGCTTAAGTTGAGCAGTCTGGAAAGGTGTGGATCCACCACACAGAGGGCATCAATAAAACAGGAGCTGGATTCACTTCCTTTTCCTCGCACCATGTCGATCACTTCTCGAGCTTTATCTGCTCGCGTTTCTGTTCTGGCCGACTCCATTTCACCATCGTTTATAACACCAAACTCAAGAAGTTTATCCAGAAGCTGGTCTAGATTAGGTTCAGACACTCTGCTAACAAACAGTGTCCGAACCTTCCTCAGCCTCTCCTCTGCTGGGACGATGTCCTCAGCTGGGTGATTCCTCTGCTGGGAGTCTGTGCCCTGTTGGGAGATTCTTCTGCTGGCTTGGTTCCCCCTGCTGGGAGATTCCTCTACTGTGCTGCTTTCTCCCACTGTGGCAGTGTGCCCTGCTGGGAGGGTCCTCTGTGGATTTCCACTTCTTGAACCTGGAAGAGAAGCAGAGACTGTTGTTCAATAACCCAACAGTCACTTTAAACAATGATCAACATATGAACTATATCAGTGTGTGACAGGAGGCGGGGAGGGTGTGTGTGTGTGTGTGTGTGTGTGTGTGTGTGTGTGTGTGTGTGTGTGTGTGTGTGTGTAGGAACAGTCTGTAGAAAGATTGATCTAAAATACATTGTTTTACTTTACTAAATAAAAGCTCTCAGACTTCTGTAACATCGTCTGAAGGCTGAATCACAAATCCAGAAGTGGATCTTTGATTTGTTAGTAGAGTAATAAAGTCAATAATAGTTTTACAACTGGTGTCTAAACTCTGACATGAGGTGAAAGCTTTACCTGTCAGTTCCACCACCCGATTCCACACCGGTGTCCTCTCTTGGTTTTGGACCATCAGAGTCACTTTCTCTTGGTTTGCAGGGAGGAAAACCTCAAATGTTGGGAAGAAGTTTGGTCCATAGTCTTTGTCAAATGTTGAATCCTGGAAACCAGAAACAAAGCATCATTTTCACTCTGATCATCAATCTATTTTACAAAATACATATAATAGTCAAGCTTGTTATCAGTAAACGTGTATCAGATGTAGGGTTGAGTACCTTTTACATTTAAACATATATAACAGGTGCAAACTATATATAAATATATATTCACATTATTATTGTTGAGCCTTTATTAATCATATTTCTTCTGAACACATTTATTAGCATTGTTCTCCCACAATGCATCTGTGTAGCTGTGGCTATTATAGAGTAACCATGGTAACACCATCACTGAGTTTAGTAGCTGTAATGATGTTGAAGAGATTTCTCAGCAAGCACCACTGCCGGTCAACAGTGGTACTGCACCTTGAGCATGAAATGAGGAGTTTCCAGACAGGGAAACCACATTCCTCTAATGAGTCTGCAGCTCCAGCGTTTCGCTGAAGGATGATGAGCTTTAATTTACAGAAATTCAGCACCGTTTAATTTGACGTGAACCAATACTCTGTAGTATCGACGTAGTTTGGTCGGTACCGTTAAAAGTAGCGACCTCGGTACCCAACCCTGATCAGAAGTGACTCACCTCAGGCTGGATTATGGAGGCAAGGGCACAGTGAACGCTGTAGCTTTGACCAACGCTGAGATGACATTTGGAGGAGATCTTAATGTACTCAGCTGGTTCTTGTTGGGCGGCAACCTTCAGTAACAAGACATGTTTATTATGGTGTTTATTATCAGAGATAGACAATGAGTTATTCATATTCTGTTATTGTACATGGTAGACATCTATAGATGAATCTAGACATGTTGTAGGTGGAAATAAACAAGTGTCCCTCACTGCGGTGGCATCTTATAAAACTGTAATGTTTGTTTTATCTGTCGAGGAAATCCTGTAGAAGCAGTTCTATGTTGAAATTATAGATACAGTTATGTTGTTAAGTATAACAAGAAAACATGGAGGCAGCAACACGCTACCATGTTAAATACTTTAAATTAATTTTACTCACTATTCAATATGTATGCCACCTGGTGGTGGAATCACAAGTGACACTCTGGCAGACAATAATAGACTCTAGAAATAATCCAGAAAAAGCTAAAAACTAAATATTATTCTTTCCAGTTCAGATTGGACAATCATACTGTTCTTAACACAGCTTGCAAAGCTTTAATAACAGTTCTAGAGGAGTGAAGCAGGACCGACTGTAGAAACAGTTGTGCCAACTAATGTTTAGTTTATTTAGTTTAGTTTATTTGGATCCCCATTAGCTGTTACCCAGGCAAGAGCTACTCTTCCTGGGGTCCATGTTAAAATAAAAACAACAATGTATGTTACATACTGTACATACTGTATGACAGATACTTTTACCTCACTCAGAGGAATGTTGCTCTGCAGCAGTAATACGTCAAGTATTCGATTATCACCACGTGGAGGTCGGAGGAACAGCAGAACCTGGCCACTGATTGGTCGTATGATGTTCATAAACCTCTGAACAACGTCCCAGACGAGGCCCAGGAGAGAGAAGTGAGGCACGTTCACAACCACATGAGTGTCTGTAATCTCCAGCGGCTCCAGGATGCTCATTCCATCATCAGTGATGTGGACAACAGACAGCAAAGCTTCAGGGAGCGGAGCTGTGAAAACACATTTATGTTACTAACAACAACCTCAATGTATGTTAGTTCTCATTTTACTTGATGTGTAGGATTCTCAGTTTGGTCAGTGATGAATTAAACTGTTTGGACAGGCTGGACAAATCATCCAACACAACTGTCAGTGTTGGTGGGTGGTAAGCCGGTGAGGGATTTTGAGTCATCTTGAGGAGAAAAATTAAAAATGTTCTCTTTTGACACAAAATCAGACTTGTATGAAATGAAGAAAGACTAAATTTTAATGGACAATCTGGCTTTAATTGAACGGGGCATGTGGATTCTTTTACTATCATGACTGTAAACCTGAGCAAACGCTGTATTGCTTTACAATGTCATTCCCAAAAATGTAATGAACACATTTATTTCCCCAGATGATGAACCCTTTTCACTTTCCTCATCGGCCTCTCTCAGGATAAACTGTACATGTTTAGCTCCGAAGTTAGTGAGATCAAACAAGTGATAACTCATCAGTGTTTGTTCATCTTGTGGTTGTAGTGAACTCTGCAGCCTGTAGGAGGCGCTAATAGGAGTCTTATTATTGTTTTAATAAAAGTCACAAAGCACAATAATCATCTTACCATCCATGATTTCACAGTGTGGCAGGTGGAGCTGACTGACAGCACCGTCAGGACTGTGGATGTTGAACAGCGGACCTGCAGCCGTCTTGCCAGCTGGTTGTAGAAGTCTTTCGTCCCATTGAACAGTCCTGTACTGTAGCTCCGCCTCCTGAACCGTACCAAACACCAGTTCAGTCAAAGTACATCTGAACACACCTGGACCAGGACAGCTGAACCTGGAGGACACAGAGGAGCTGATCACACAACACAAACCTTTTCTTGGTTTGAATGAATAAAAAGTAACGTTGCTGCAGTGTTTCAAAAGCTGGAGACCAAACTGAACAGCTGGATGAGATGTGAGTGAAGCAGCAGCTGCAGGAGTTTGAAGTGAAAGTGAAGCGTCATCACTGAAAGGAGCCAATGAGGTTGAATATTTGGCCTCAGCTCTGAAGTACAACTCCTCCCATCTGACAGAACTGAACCTGAGATACAACGAACTGTCTGATTCATCAATGAAGCATCTGTTTTAGTTACCTGTATGAAATGTTTGCAGACTCAGTCAGCACTTTGGGTGTGAAGTCCTAAAATGGAGAAAGTGACAACATTAGTTAGAGAAACTGAGCAGCTCACCTTCACAGTGGTACAGCTGACAGGATCCTCACTGCTTCAGTTTCTACTCCACCTGCACTCTTTACTGTTTAGTCATCACTTCTTTAATTTTACATTGTGCAGTGAAATGATGCTGCTAGACTACGTTAGACAGCAGCTGGTGGCTTCACAGATGAGTGAGAGGAGAAGCAACGACAGCTTGAAGATCACACAGATGACAGCAAATCAGGTTTAAGAGTGTTGAATGAAAAATGGACATTTGTATTGGTTGTACCTGCCGGTAACTGATCCCAGTCACATTCTCTCTGCACTCAAGCTGCTGCTGCTGTTTCAGCCTCTCTGGATCATCAGGATCCAGCTGATCCTTTGTGCTGGATGTGGACGGATCAGCTGGGAGATTAGAGGATGTGGAGAAGAAGAAACACAGCAGATGTTAAAGTCACTTCTAGACATGAAGCTTGTGGCCCAGTGGGCAAAGACACAAAGAGAAAGCTGCAACACAAAGTCCCAGTTTAAGACTGGACAGAGACTTTGTCCACATGTCTCCTGTTGGTCTCTACTGGAAAACCTTCAATAAAGTCACTTAAAGACGACAAACACAGTCATGTTTCATTAAAGACCCAAAACCAAAGTTAAACTGGATTTACAAAGTGTCCATAAAGAATATTTTTATTCCTTTGACTCAATCATTACAGTGGAACAAACTGTCTAAACAACATTTTAAATGCAAACTGAAATTCAACTGAATTCAACTTCTTGCAGTGAGGTAACACAACATGTTTCACAACAATAACAATAGATCAGAATAGTCCCCTAGAGTGCAAGGTGATATCTTCTAGTGTTGTGTTGTCTGACCAAAATATTGACTTCATGGATATAAAACAGAGAAAAACAGGAAATGGCTTCGTCCAAAAGTAACAAAATCCTCCTACCAGAATCTCTGCCACAAAATGAGTCAGAGTCAAACCTCACTTTAAAGATTTTGTGATCACAGTGGTTCCTGATTCCCAGACCAACTTGAGACTGATCCTAGGGCTCTGACAGAGATGGAGCTGAGCCGAACCCTAAGGCTGCATTCAGACATTAGCCCTGGATGAAAACATGCAGCCCTCTCATCTCTCATTCACCTGAATGGAGGCAACGCAGCGAGCTACACAAACACAACGCAGGCTCATCCAATAGAAAAGCTGAACCTGGTCCAACTTGTGCTGCAACAAAATGTGACATCATCCAACAAGAAACTGTGTTGATAGATGACAAACATGCAAAGACACATTCCTGCTGGATTCCTTTGTAATGTGAACGCTGCATTTCTATTACAAACAACTATGCAGTGTTTAGTGTGTGATAAAGCATCAAACACATGATTAGTGTTCCCAGCTAGTACTTCCTGTCTCACCTGAACCTTAACAACACACCATACCAACGAAGCCTCCTGTGTTGTTTTCACTCTGAATCCTGATAAGTGAGCAAACGCACCATGGTGCATTCAAAGTGGAATAAAAACTGGTGGACAGAGCCAAGTCACAAACACACTTCAGTCCACAGACACAATCTCAACTAGTTGTCTTTAGATGTGTATTTTGTCACAATCACACTTTGAAGCGGTCACAGTCTCAACACTCACGTCCTTTATGTGTGGCAGGTGTAGCGCTGTCCCGTCTGTCCTCCACCCTGCAGGAATAAATACAAAGCAGTTATCTGGATTGGCTTATGAAGAGGCTTCAAATAATCAGACAGTATCTCTTCACTAAAGATCACTCTGTGATTCCACACAACCACCAAGCTGTTTATCATCATCTGGACTTTCCAATCCAGCTGTGACTTAATTAAGTGTGGACTAATCTGGACTTGTGGCGCGTCCCACAGCACAAATGTAGCTCAGTAATATTAATATTTACACACCCAGAAAATGTCCTCAAAGGGAAAATCAAGGTTGCTCACATTGAGGTAAATGACTTAAGTATATTTGTGCTCTCAGTAGAAACAGTCTCTTACTTTAAGTCTGAGGATCCAGCTTCATGAGTGACGTCTGGAGGATGATGTTCAGACACACAGGTGGATACTGGAGACTCTGATTTCTGCTCTTCCTCCACACAAACTCTCTTCTTCTGGTTTCCAGTCAGTGTGACATCTGAACCTTTAGAATCAGTGATCCTAGACACATACAGTAGATACACTGATATATTTCAGACACTGACATCAGGAAATGACATCATATCAAATGATTATACAGTTAGAGTTGGAAGAAAAGGCTCTGCTGTTTGACGGAGGCTCAACAGGAAAATGAATCACCTTTCAATAAACATGTTATACATGTCATTATTATTAAACCTTTATTTAACAAACATGAACATGAAATCTCAGATCAATCAGCTGTGATAAAAAAGGAGGTTGGGGTAGTGGAGAGTAATCAATGATGAGTGTGAGCTTATACACCTGAACAGCTGTATGAATATGAAAGGATGTGATTGGTCAGCTGGTGGCCAAGAAGCTGATGAATGGGCCAATGATGGTGAAGCATGAATGAAACAGCTGATGCCAATCACTTAATGACAATATGACTTCAGTGCTCCTTTCTCCTCTCACACCTTCACTGTACATGGAAATACTGGATCTGTGATTGGATACTGACTGGATCATCCTAAATATCACCTCTGAGACAAAAACATGAGCTCACCAATATGACTGACTTCACCACAGTACTGACCTCAGAGTCTCCAGTCCCCAGTCTGGACTCTCCAGTCCAGCAGACAGCAGCTTCACTGATGAATCAGACAGTTCGTTCCAGCTCAGGTCCAGATGTGTCAGATGGGAGGGGTTGTACTTCAGAGCTGAGGCCAAAACTTCACAGTGAGTCTCTGAGAGTCCACATAACTGAAGTCTGTAATGACACAAATATTCCAACATATGTTATCATGAAAGAGGAAACTTTATATTTACTTCATGCATTTGATGATGAGTTTGATGCTCATTATTTTGATGAACACTTGTTCTTCACATCAGTGTGTGTGTGTGTGTGTGTCTGTTTATGTGTGTGTGTGTGTCTGTCTTTGTGTGTGTGTGTGTGTCTCTGTGTGTGTGTCTGTCTGTGTCTGTGTGTGAGTCCATGTATGTCTGTGTATGTGTGTATTTGTGTATTTAAGTGTGTGTGTCTGTTTGTGTGTGTGTGTGTGTGTGTGTGTGTGTGTGTGTGTGTGTGTGTGTGTTGTGAAGCATCAATATCAATGATCAGACATTATTCATTAAAAAATTAAATAATAATAATAAAGAAATATTTCTCCTTCATCAAGTAAACTGCCCTACAAAGCAAAAAGGCAGTAACTGCATTTTTGGTCGAAAATGAGTTATTATCATTTTCATGACATTCAAGGCATCCTTTGTTATGTGATGAAATATCTTATCTCAAATGTGTGTCGTTTTGGAGAAAAATGGTAGTCGTTTGTACAGTAACTGACATTAGTGTATTCTTGCTTTGTTTCATTTCAGTTACTGTACTTTTGCTTTGTTTTACTAGGGCTTTTTTGCAGTTACTGTACAAACGACTACCATTTTTCTCCAAAACGACACACATTTGAGATAAGATATTTCAATATTTTAAATATGTTAACTATTGATTGTTGGCAAATGTTAATGATAGGTCTACTACAAAGAGAATCATTTTAGGTGTTCATCAATTTATGTATTATTTCCTAATCCAATGATTATTTTAGATAGAGTTAGAGTTAGAGTAGAGATAGAGTTGTCTTTGTAATATATAATATACTGCACCACATAAAATCATCAACTTGTTCATCTTAGTTATCTTCGCAAGAGTTTGAAAAGCCTTAGAAAAACCAAGGCAAAATTATTTTGTTTTGCTCTGTTGAATTGGATATATTACAGATACAGAAACACACCCAGATACACATAAATCTAATACTTACACATAATAATGTGGTCCTATTCAAAATAAATTGTCCCTATTTGGGCCTTGATACAGCTTAGCAATGTGAGACACTTTAAGCAGCAAATTCAGCACCAGAACAGCTTCCGGGTGGAAAATAGTGGCCTAAAATGGTCAAATTACTATGAGTTTGTTATATCCATGTTCAGGTGTATCTAACACACCTAGAGCCCAAGTTGTGACAAAATAGTTCTTGAAGAATCTGCAGTTACTGCCCTTTTCCTTGGTATGGTGCCACATTTTTGGTAAGTAATACAAAGCAAGAATACAGTAACTGCAAAATAGGGGTAAAACATCAAATCAAATATGAACATTAATATTTACAAAGAATAAGCTAATATAAAGTAACAAAACGGCCACATGTCCATTAATCTACCTACAACTACTTGGGCTGGACAACCGCATAACTTTAAAGTCATTTTTCTCAGTTCTGCACTCTGTGTAGTTACTGCCTTTTTGCTTTGTAGGGCAGTAAACTTGATGAGTTTGAAACAGAATATTTAGAACTAAATTCCCTCATTGAGTTTGGATCCATCCACTGCAGCTCAGCAAGGAAACACTGAAGAAACACAAACATACTTTTTACTCACAACAAGACTGTGGATTTTAAATTCCTGAAAACATTTACATTCTACACATTTGTGTTCAGCAAATCCTGAAAATTATGAACCAAACATTTGAAACTTAACTGAAGAATTTAAATTTAATAAAAAGAAATAAATCTACCAAAGCTACAGTCAGTGAACTCACATCAGAGTCTTCAGTCTACAGTTTGTACTCTCCAGTCCAGCAGACAGCAGCTTCATTGATGAATCAGACAGTTTGTTTTCACTCAGGTCCAGATGTGTCAGATGGGAGGGGTTGCACTTCAGAGCTGAGGCCAAAACTTCACAGTGAGTCTCTGAGAGTCCACAGTCCTCAAGTCTGTAATGACACAAATATTCCAACATATGTTATCATGAAAGAGGAACTTTATATTTACTTCATGCATTTGATGATCAAATAGTTTGATGCTCATTATTTTGATGAACATTTGTTCTTCACATCAGTGTGTGTGTGTGTGTATGTGTGTGTTCATTCAAGTGTATGTGTGTGTGTATGTGTGCGTCTGAGTGTGTGTTTGTGTGTGTCTGAGTGTGTCGTAGTGTATATGTGTGTGTGTCTGTGTATGTGTTTGTGTATGTGTCTTTCTGTCTGTGTGTGTGTCTTTCTGTCTGTTTGTGTGTGTATGTGTGTTTGTGTGTGTGTGTTTGAGTGTGTGTCTATGTGCCTGTGTATGTGTGTGCTTGTGTCTGTGTGTGTGAGTGTGTGTCTGTCTGTGTGTGTGTGTGTGTCTGTGTGTGTGTGCGTCTGTGTGTGTGTGTGTGTGTGTGTGTTCTGAAGCATTAATATCAATGATCAAACATTATTCATTAAAACATTAAATAATAATAATAACGAAATATTTCTCCTTCATCAAGTAAACTTGATGAGTTTGAAACAGAATATTTAGAACTAAATTCCCTCTTTGAGTTTGGATCCCTCCACTGCAGCTCAGCAAGGAAACACTGAAGAAACACAAAAATACTTACTTGGTATGTGGAACTCAGACTGCTGAAGCTTCATATTAGTTTCAACTCTGGAAGTCATGTTTACTCACAACAAGACTGTGGATTTTAAATTCCTGAAAACATTTACATTCTACACATACACGTGTTCAGCAAATCCTGAAAATTATGAACCAAACATTTGAAACTTCACTGAAGAATTTAAATTTAATAAAAAGAAATAAATCTACCAAAGCTACAGTCAGTGAACTCACCTCAGAGTCTTCAGTTTACAGTTTGGACTCTCCAGTCCAGCAGACAGACGCTTCACTGATGAATCAGACAGTCTGTTGAAGCTCAGGTTCAGTTCTGTCAGATGGGAGGGGTTGCACTTCAGAGCTGAGGCCAAAACTTCACAGTCAGTCTCTGAGAGTCCACAGTACCAAAGTCTGTAATGACACAAATATTCCAACACGTTATCATGAAAGAGGAAACTTTATATTTACTTCATGCATTTGATGATCAAACAGTTTGATGCTCATTATTTTGATAAACATTTGTTCTTCACATCATCTTTTTATTAAATGTATTTTTTCTGATGCATTTTATTCCTTAAATGTAAAAATGAAGCTCAGAGAAAGTTCAGACAGGAAGAGCATCTTTTTTACAAGCTCACATCTATAGTTTGATTTCTCATCCCTCAGTCATTCTGATCTTTCTCACAGCTCATCATTTCCATTCTGTCATTTCTGGAGCATCAATTAAGACGTCAGCTGTTCACATCACCTGCTCACATCTTACCAATAGCACGCTGACACACCTTCTTTGTCAGCCTATCATATTGCAGCTGTCTTTTTAAATGTTTCTCCCTCTCTGCTCAGTGCTTTCAGAGCTGCTGCATATCAGGATGATTCAGATTCAAGTAGTTGACTCTTGGGAGAAATGTCAAGTATCAGGCTTTGTCAACCAGCTCAGTCTGCTGTTGTACTCACTGCATGTTTATCAATTGTAGCCTGTTCATTGAAGCAGTGTTCAGTCAGCGTGACTGCTCTCTGCTGCTGTGGGAACATGTGTGTGCAAATATTAGTAGCCTAGTACTTGGATTTCTATCTAGATATTGTAGCTGCGTTGCTGTCTGCATCACTTTAACTTCCTCTCTTCAAGCAGCAATAGTTTTACCTAGCCTTTGTTCAAAAGTCAAGTCACACACAGATGAGATCAGCTGTCCTAATTAACGTTGATTCAGGTCCCTGGTTCAGTGAGCCGCAGTCTGTGTCCAGCCAAAGATCTTCTCTGAGAGAAGATGCTTACTCGCTCTGTTTTGTTTCTTCATCAAACAATGTTCATGAAACATGGCCACTCTAAAGATTTCCAGTAAGTAAGTAAGCATCTTTCTTTGCTCACAGGTAACATCTATCACAAGAGCTTTTCATAAAGTCACTTTGAAGGTTGTTTCTATGCAGCATTTAACTTTGTAGTTGGATTCCAGTGATTCAGCAGTAAGCTTCCTAGCTAACGCTGCATGTACATAGCTGCTAGGCTAAATAGTAAACTTCACTTTTAGAGTTTTATTTGATTTCCAACATTTGTACAGAGCTGACCATGCTCCTCTGATACTGATGATTCTGGACAGGAAACACTTATTTTCATGCTTCGTCTTTCACTTGAGTTTCCTTTCATTCATTCAGAAAATCTTCATCATTAAGGACTTCATCTTCATCAGTGAGGACTTCATCTTCGTCAGTAAGGACTTCATCTTCATCAGTAAGGACCGATCATCTCTGACTTCAATCATCTTTGTATGTTACTGCCTAGTTTAATAAGTACAAGTTAGTCCTGATCGCTAGCATTGCTGGCTATGGCCCATCATGCAACAGAGCAGACTGGACAAGTTCACATTGGTAGCTGTTCAACTCATCATGCCCGTTAGCATCGCTGCTGCTAATGGAGCTCTGGTTTTATTATATCGGCTTATGATTGACATGTTTATTATTCTTAGTGTGCAATAAAGAAACCTGTCATGCTCATTATTTAGTTTCATCTCTTAGATTATTATTATTAGTCAAGATAATCCTGAAAATTATGAACCAAACAGTGAAGGATGTGCATTAAATAAAAAGAAAACCAAAGTTACAGTAAGTGAACTCACTCCAGAGCCAGTTTACAGTTTGGACTCTCCTGTACAGCAGACAGCAGCTTCTCTGATGAATCAGACAGGATGTTGTTGAGTCTCACGTGCAGCTCTGTCAGATGAGGGTTGGACTTCACAGCTGAGGTCACAACTTCACAGTCAGTGTCTGAGAGTTTACGGTCACTAAGTCTGTAATGACACAAATATTACAACATATTATCATGAAGTGGCTCAAGGTTCAGACTAACAAGGAGAACACGTTTGAATCTCAAAAGGTAAAATAATGTATTAAAGTAAGTTATTAACAAACTAAATGTAAATTCCATGTGTAATAATATATCGGCTTCAGTGTTGGGCATGTTACTTTGGAAAAGTAATTAATTATAGTTACTCATTACTTCTCCCAAAAAGTAACTGAGTTACATCAATGTCAAAGTAATTAAAGTCAAAGAGTCAGAAAGTTTGGTTCTGTCTCTAAGTGCAGCTGCTCTTTGAGAGAGAGAAAAAAAACAGTTCAGTGAGGTCTGAAGAAGTAACTACCCTTTTTTTTGTTGTAACGGAGGAAACAGTAATTAATTTGACTACTCGTTAATGAAAAAAGTAACGCTGTTTATTTATAACGCTGTTATTCATCACTGATCGGCTTATGATTGACATGTTTATTATTCTTAGTGTGCAATAAAGAAACCTGTCATGCTCATTATTTAGTTTCATCTCTTAGATTATTATTATTATTCAAGATAATCCTGAAAATTATGAACCAAACAGTGAAGGATGTGAATTAAATAAAAAGAAAACAATCTACCAAAGTTACAGTCAGTGAACTCACTTCAGAGTCTTCAGTTTACAGTTTGGACTTTCCTGAACAGCAGACAGCAGCTTCTCTGATGAATCAGACAGTTTGTTGAGCCACAGGTGCAGCTCTGTCAGATGAGGGTTGGACTTCACAGCTGAGGTCACAACTTCACAGTCAGTTTTTGAGAGTCTAACGTCAGTAAGTCTGTAATGACACAAATATTACAACATATTATCATGAACTGGCTCAAGGTTCAGACTAACAAGAAGAACACATGTTTGCATCTCAAAAACTAAAATCATGTATTAAAGTAAGTTATTAAACTAAATGTAAACTCCATGTGTAATGTGTAGAATCAGTAGTGTAGGGAAGTGCATGGATGAGGGGAAATGTGTGCTAGACAATAAAAAACACATGAAGCAAAGAAAGAAAAGAGATGTTGCTGGTGGAAGAGAGAGGAAGACACTGAGCCGGCCAGCTTTGATAAGGTGATCCAGCCCAAAGCCCAGCTGATGCTTCAGACTGATTACTCCATTATTAGTATTATTAGTATTAGCATTATTAATATTATCGATGAAACTCATTTGAAATTAGTTATTTACATCAGTGATTCAGATAATATTTTAAAAATCATTTTTTTTGTCATGATACGTTGCTGCTATTCCTCTCCGAGCCCGTGGTGGCATGTTACCAACATCCGGGGTCTTTAGGTTGACACAGAGCGATCGCTTGGTTGACCTAATTACCTCTGATCTGGATGATATAATTTCCGAACGGCGCACACAGCCACAACACGGCTCGTTTAGCTCTACTTTGAGACTGCTATTTTCTTGGCAACATGGCTGAATATTTTTCCGACTCTGAGGTGGTGAACGATGACTTTGTTCATGATGGACGTCCTTACCGTTTTGAACCAGAGTACACGGATGAGGACCTCGTTGAAAGGAGGATGCGGAGGCAGAGAGAGGAACAGCTGGCCAAAGAACAACAAACGGCTGCGAGTTAGTAGGGCAACCCAGCTATCACTCTGGGTCAACCTACAGACGCCGGATGTTGATAACATGCCACCACAGGCTCGGAAGGAAATAGCACTAACATATCATAACTAAATATTGGTGAAATGAACTAGTTTCGTGGCTAGGCATGGGATGATAACCGTGTTCAAGGTATACCGCGATTTGAAAAAGCCACGATAACCGAAACCGCCAAATGTTCTGTCAAACTGTTCCTAAGGTATGAGCTGTTTTTAGTCTGGTCAAAGACAGGAAGTGCTGGTCAGAAATCCCTCAGGTGGTGCAGCTGCAGTGTGCAGAATCAGGTTAAATTAACATGTCTGTCTTTATTTTTCTTCCTTTTAGGAACATTTTTTTTTTTAATATATTTTTTGGGCTTTTTGCCTTTAATGGACAGGTTAGTAGAGATAGACAGGAAACAGGAGGCAGAGAGGGGGGCAATGACACGCAGGATAGGACCGCTCAGTGCGGGATTCGAACCGGGGTCGCCTGCAGTGAGGCGCTCCTCCCACTGAGCTAAACTCCGCCCCTTTTAGGAACATTTTAAAGCTGTAATCATAATACTGCCATACCGTGAAACCGTGATATTTTTTCTTATGGTTATCATACCGCCAGATAATGCGTTATATAGAGGGTGCGCTTCGGTGCCCCGTGTACTCGTATTATATGGATATACGCGGCGCAACACTGGAGCTCTCAACTCAACTCAACTTCATTTATAACACTTTAAAACAACCACAGCTGAAACACAGTGCTGTACATAAATAGATAAAACAACACAGGAACGTAAAACAATTAACAGGAAATAAATGCTAAGATAATTGTTTATTGTTTTTAAAACAAATTAAAAACAATAAACAATAATTAAAACAAACAAACAAACAAACAAACCATAAAACACTAAAACAGGAGCAGAGTCTCGTGCTGGGTTGAAAGCCAAGGAATAAAAATGGGTTTTAAGACGAGTTTTAAAAATAGACAGTGAGGACGCTTGTCTAATATTTAAAAGGAAGCTCATTCCATAATTTTGGAGCAGCTACAGAAAAGGCTCTATCCCCTCTGAGCTTCCGCTTTGACCTCAGTACCTCCAGGAGCAGCAGATCAGCTGACCTGAGGCACCGAGCAGGAGCGTGGGGGTGAAGGAGCTCAGAGAGGTAGAGCGGGGCCAGTCCATTTAAAGATTTAAAAACAAATAAAAGAATCTTAAAATTGACTCTAAAGTGCACAGGTAGCTAGTGGAGGGATGCCAGGATGGGCGTTATGTGCTCCCTCTTACGTGCTCCAGTTAAAAGGCGAGCGGCTGCATTTTGCACCAACTGGCGAGGGAGAACTGACTGACTCCAAAATAAAGTGCATTGCAGTAATCCAGCCGGGATGTGATGAAGGCATGGATTACTGTTTCAAAGTGCTGTAGTGTGAGGAAGGGCTTTACTTTTGTCAGCTGTCTAATGTGAAAAAAGCTGGACTTCACCTCCGCACTAATTTGCCAATCCAATTTAAAATCACTGTCCATCTTAAAACCCAAGTTTGAGCGTTTTTTTTTTTCGGCTTAAAATAATCTGCCAAAGGACCCAAGTAAAATGGAGGGAGTTCACAAAGGCCACTGGGACCAAACACCATCACTTCTGTTTTTTTCTCGTTGAAGTTCAGGAAGTTCAAGGCCATCCAGGCTTTGATGTCTTCAAGACATGCCAGAAGTGGTGTTAGGGAGAAAGCGTTTTTCTTTTTCAGCGGCACATATATCTGACTGTCGTCAGCATAAAAGTGAAAAGAGATGCCATGCTTTCTCAGGATGGAGCCCAGTGGCAGTAAATACAGCGAGAAGAGCACGGGCCCCAAGACCGACCCGTGTGGAACCCCATACGGCAGTGGAGCAGGGGCCCTAAAACCGACCCCTGTGGAACCCCATACGGCAGTGGAGCAGGGGCCCTAAGACAGACCCCTGTGGAACCCCATACAGCACTGGAGCAGAGCTGGATTTTGAAGTTCCAAGGCTCACACTAATGCTTCTGTCAGCCAGATAAGATCTGAGCCACTCCAGCGTAGTACCACAGATGCCCACTAGGTGGCTTAGCCGAGCCACTAGGGTGTTGTGGTCCACGGTATCAAAAGCTGCAGTTAGGTCCAACAGGACAAGAATGACATGATCACCAGAGTCATTTGTTAATAAGATGTCATCAAAAACCCGTAGTAAGGCTGACTCGGTGCTGGAAGCCTGATTGAAAGACCTCCAGGACATCACGCTCATCCAGAAATGACTTTAGCTGGGCATGAACAACTTTCTCCAATATTTTTGATATAAAAGGCAGCTTGGAGATGGGCCTAAAATTGGCCAGCACGCTGCGGTCAAGGCCAGGTTTTTTAAGTAGCGGCTGCACCACAGCATGTTTAAAACTTAGGGAAACGACACCAGAAGACAGGCTGCTGTTTATGATAGCCAGAACTGACTGCCCCATACTAGGGTAAACCTCTTTAAAGAAACTAGGAGAGACAGCATCACAGGGAGAGCCTGATGGCTTAATATGGCCAACCAGATCTTCTAAAAATGACAGAGACACAGGCTCAAACTTATCAAGAGCTGCAGAACAAGAAATAGGGACAGAGGGGTCAGGTGCAGGAGCTAAGTTAGACACAGATAAACCGTGAAAGAGGATGAGGTCTAATGTGTGTCCATGTTCATGTGTGGGGCCAGACACACACTGAACCAAATTAAAAGAGTCAATAAGGCTTAAAATGTCCTTCACCAACTGCTGATCAGGACAACACACGTGAATGTTAACATCCCCGAGAAAAAGGGCACGGTCATACTTAGGCATGATTTCAGCCAGAAAACCAGAAAAGTCATTCACGAAATCCTTATTGTATTTGGGGGGGGGGGGTCGGTAAATGACAGCACACAGCAGCGGGTCGGAACGACCCACCTCAAATAAAGCCACTTCAAAGCTGGAAATTGAGGACGAGACGGTGCGCTGCTTACATTTAAAGTCGTTTTTATAAACTGTTGCCGTTCCTCCTCCACGATCCGACATCCGAGGGGAGTTAAAGTAAGAGCAGTTGGCAGGTAAAAGTTCGACCAGAGGGCTGCACTCACCGGCAGAAGCGCATCTCGTCACCAGGCAGGGCAGGCAGCTGCTTGGAGCCCCCGATCCGCTAGGTGGCGAAAGACTCTAGCGTCGAACTACGGTCATTTACTTGCACGTCCGCGTGGCCGGAATAGTTGCAAGCCCGCGGTCTGCGTGTCTGGAAGTTGTCTCTGCCATGCACACATTGGCAAACCAAATGACAGCTATGCGAACATGAAGAGGAGTTATCCTTCCGGTAGTGAGAAAAAAAAGAAGAAAAAAGACGCAGAGGAGAGGAAAAAGCAAGACAGAGGTATGTCAAAATAACAACGAATGCTGTGCTGTGCTGCTGTCCATGGTGCTAGCTAACCTAGTTTCACCTGCGTTAAAATGGCCATACTTTTCACGTTGTTTTAAATGACTGTACAGTCATACAGCTGTTTGTTTTAACGTGCAAAGTTAGTTTGGCTCCACGACCCCACACATGGTCGCACTGTGTCATCATGTCACGAATGGTCAGTCTCTGGCGCAAGCTGTTAGACCACCGACTACCGTCATTACGAGGCTGGAAGCAGAACGCAGGCGGCAGCTAAAAGTTGAAGATGACACTCGAATACTTTCAGACCAGAAGACGTAATCCATGTATTGCTTTTAAATTTGGCAAATTACAACGCACTTACAAACACTCACTGTGGAAAGGGCTGAACTGTAAACTGGGACTGGAGATGAAAGCTAATATCAGCAAACCTATGGCAGGCTAATATTCTGGCGTTTTTGTTGTTGTTTTAGCGGCAACTGTATTTTAAGCTTTGTATCTAGGCATAAACCAAGTATTTTCACCACCCAACCAGTGACAATTTAACTTTTTGCTTTGCTGTGTTTTTAAAGAATTGTTAAAATAATGTGGAAATATTTAAAATGTAATGGATATGTCATGTGATTCATAGCCTACTAATCATCCATTATTTCCCATATACATTTATTTAGGGTCATTGCTGAAGTTTTTAACACAAGCGGTGCCTAGTAAAGAGAGCCAATGCGATGAGGTGTCCTCTTTGCCAACTGATGGCTGTGAGTATAACTTCTACAGTACATTACATCTAATGTCAAAGTCTTGTACATAAATGTCAAAGTCTAATGTCAAGTTTCTGATTTTTCTTTTTCTTTTTATAATTGTGTATTTTCAGCTCAACCTGGGCCATCTTCTGCTCAGCAGTCAGTGCCAAGTGAAGAGGGTCAATGTGATGATGTCTCATCTTTGCCAGCTGATGACTGTGAGTATAACTAGTAGAGTACATTTACATTTTATGTCAAGGTCTAATGTACAGTTGAAGGAGAGGATTGTGCACATCCCAGGGAAAGGTGCAGGACAAAGTAACTGTAGTTTTCAGAGTGAGAAGTCTGCACACTTAGAATCCTTTTTGTTGTGTTTTATTTTTTCATGGCAGGATAATGTTTCGACCTCAACAGTCTTCTTCAGATCTGAATGTACATACATGTAAATTTTTAATGCCAAGTTTCTGTTTTTTCCTCTTCTTTTAATGTACTATTTTCAGCTGAACCCAGGCAGTCAGCATCATCCCTCAGCGTGTCATCGGCCAGCAGGCAGTCTGTCTCCACATTCTCCAGTGCATCTACCTCCATTGCACAGTCAACACTTGCCTCCAGCAGAATAACAGATAGCCCTGCCCCTGCCAGTCCTGACCAGGATGTACTAATACCACAGACAGATCAGACAGCCTTTTCAAGTGGTACTTGTGATATCAGTAAGTTCTACAAAATCTCTAAAAATGTTTAAATGCACCATATCCTATAGCCCCATAATGCACGCTGTTCCACCAGTAGAACACTGTAGTAGTCATTAAAAAGTTAACTACCATAATACTACACTACTATGACATAACATAACACAGGGCCTTTAATAATGCACTACAACTTGGTCATTGTCATTCTGGTAACAAACAATGTATAATGTTCTGTCTTAACAGCCAGGTGATCCTATGTAATTAAACTACTTTATGATATTAAAACACTTTTTGTCATTTCAGCTCCGTCATCGCCCTCCTTGAGTGAACATCATGAAGATGACGACGTGCCACCCTCTTCAAAAGGTTTAATTATCTCAGATGACCCCGCACAATGGCCAGATGTTCTCAGCCCTAGTCAAAAGTGTGATGTAGTCAAAAAAGGACCCATACAGGTAAAAGACATGCTTTTCCCTCAAAATGCAGACAAGGGTCCACGGAGGTTCACCAAAGAAAGTTACAACATGGTGATGAAAAATGGGGAAAAAATACATAGGACATGGCTTGTATACTCTGTTAGTGCAGATGCAGTCTTCTGTTTTTCTTGTAAACTCTTTGGAAAGCAGGAAAATGCACTTAGTAAACAAGGGTTTAGAAACTGGAGAAACTTAACTGGCCATTTGAAGGAGCATGAGCATTCAAAAACCCACATCACCAACATGAGAAGTTGGCATGAGCTCCAGAAAAGGCTCAAAAGCAAAACGACAATTGATCAGACCAACCAGGACCTTTTACATCTTGAAGTGCAGCACTGGCGAGGTGTTGTATCCCGAGTGATAGCCATAATTTGTCACCTGGCTGAAAGAAACCTGGCTTTGAGGGGACACACAAATGTGCTGTATGATCCTCAAAATGGAAATTTCCTATCCCAAATTGAATTGATGGCAATGTTCGATCCAGTCATGACTGAACATCTGCGCAGAATTCAAAACAAGGAAACCAAAGTGCACTACCTCAGTTCCACAATACAAAACGAAATAATTTCTCTTCTTGGGGAGAAAATACTGGAAGAAATTGTGAAGAGGGTGAAAAAAGCAAAGTACTTTTCAATCATTATGGATTGTACTCCAGACAAAAGCCACACAGAGCAACTTTCTGTTGTATTAAGAGTGGTTAACTGTGAGCCATCAGTTGGTGCATCAATAACGGAGCACTTTGTCGGATTCATTGACGTGGAGGACACCACCGGCAAAGGTCTTAGTGAAACACTCTTGGGAAAGTTGGACCACTTGAACCTGAATATTGCGAACTGCCGTGGTCAGAGTTATGACAACGGCAGTAATATGATGGGCCACAAGCAAGGCGTTCAGGCCAGGATTTTGCAGATCAATGACAAGGCATTGTGTGTGCCGTGCAGCAGCCACACCCTTAATCTTGTTGTGTCTGATGCTGCACAGTCTTCAGTCACCTCTATTTCATATTTTGGTGTACTGCAAAGATTGTATAACCTCTTTAGCTCATCTGTTCAACACTGGGCAGTTTTGGAGCAGCATGTCACACAGTTGACAGTAAAATCACTCTCAACAACCAGGTGGGAAGCAAGGATTGACAGCGTAAAAGTGGTTCGTTATTTCTTGCCAGAAGTTGTGAATGCGTTGTCTGCCCTGGAAGCCCACTCTGTTGCAAAAAAAGACACCGTGACGCTGTCCACCGCAACCAGCATTAAAAAGGAGCTGCTGACATGGCGGTTTGTGCTGTGTACTGTTATTTGGTACAACATACTGTACCAGATAAACCGCATTAGCAAGCTGGTACAGAGCCCCAGTGTTTCTCTGGAAACCCTAAAAAGAGAAACCGCCTCAGTCAGACAATATCTTGAAAACTTCAGGGAAAATGGCCTCCATGCATCTGAAACGGATGGCAGGGAAATGGCGGAGGCACTGGACATTGAGAGGACCTTTCCTGCAAAACGAAAGAGGAAAACCACTAAACAGTTCTCATATGAGGGCCAGGAAGAGACCCAGTCTTCTCCTGAAGAACACTTCAAGAGAGAATTCTTTCTATCTCTAGTGGACACAGCCCTTACTAGTCTGAATGATCGATTCAGCAAACTGGAGAAGGTGTACGACCTTTATGGATTCATTTTCTCAAAAGAAGACATTCAGAAAGCAATTCAGAATGCAACACTTGGAGAGAAGTGTAGGACACTAGAGCGAAATGTCAATGACCTTGATGCTGAAGATCTAATCCTGGAGGTCAGGGCTGCATACCATGCATTTCCAGATGATGTATCTTCTCCAAGAGAGATGCTGGATTACATTTATAGGGAAGATCTTCTGGATCTGTATGCAAACCTGAGCATCGCCCTTCGCCTCCTCTTAACCCTACCAGTAACAGTAGCTTCTGGAGAGAGAAGCTTTTCATCTCTCAAGTTAATCAAGACATATCTCCGATCAACCATGTCACAAGATAGACTTTCAGGTCTAGCAATGATCTCCATTGAACACAGGGTGCGAAGGTCATTGGACCTTGAGGACATGGTTACCGCATTTGCACAGCCCAAGGCCCGGAAACAGATACTGTGAAGACATCACTTAGACTAGTGTTTCTCAAAGGGGGTTAGGGTTAGGGTTAGGGCGTTGAGGAGACAGGTGGAGGGTGGGGTACTCAGTTGCCAATGGTTGCACAATAGTCTATTCTATTTTCTTAATACTAAGGGGGGCATTAGTAGACTTATAATAAGGTCAAGGGGCTGTTGGCAAGCTTACAATGAGGGCAAGGGGGTATTTGTTTAAAAAAACATTTAAACACTCAGTTGAAAGGGGTTTTTGTTTCTTTTGTAAGTGAATTGACAATGACTTTGCACAATGAACAGAAACTTGAAGCAATGTGAGAAATGCAAATCACAATTTGTTGTTGATTTATGAAAATGATGACTATCTATTGCAACTTATTCTAACCTCACTTTTTATAACCCTCTTTAAAGGGTGTTTTGTTGTTGTTATTGTCTTTTTTTAAGTGAATTGACAATTACCTTGCACTCTGTTGAAATTAACAGAAACTTGAAGCAAACTTGAAGTTTGTAACTTATTCTTATTGCACTTTTTATTACTCAGTTTAAAGGGGTTTTTGTATTTGCTATTATTGTTATTTTAAGCGAATTGACAATTACCTTGCACTGTCTGTTAAAATGAACAGAAACGTGAAGCAACTTGAGAAATGCAAATCACAATTTGTTCATTTTACAAAAATGATGATGACACTCATCTACTTGTTACTTATTTCTAACTGCACTTTTTCATTACTCAGTTTAAAGTTTTTTTTGTATTTGTTGTTATTGTTGTTTTTAAGTGAATTGACAATGACCTTGCACTCTCTGTTAAAATGAACAGAAGCTTGAAGCAACTTGAGAAATGCAAATCACAATTTGTTGTTTATTTATGAAAATAATGTCACTCATTTATTAGTAACTTCTTCTAACTTCACTTTTTATAACGTGTGAAATAATAATAATAAAAAAAGCTGTTCACAATTTGTTCTAGATTTATTGAAATGGTGCAAAATTTCACATATTTGCAACATGGGGGAAAAAAGTACTATTATCATTTTTAGGTGAATTATTTATGTGACGAAAAACGACATTTTGGGAATTTCTGTTGCGGTGGGGGGCCCCCACTGAATTTCCGCTTGGGGCCCCAACAGACCCAAGAATCGCCTCTGCTCACTGGCACCAATCCAAGTCTCTGTCATACAGAGGAAGTCCAGGCCACAGGAGCTGAAGAAATCCCTCAGGATGAAAGTTCGCCAGGGATCTAGCGTTCACCAATCCAATCCTGGTGGGAGCTGGGGCCTGTGGAACGGTGAGCCCGGGGTAGCGTCCTCAGAAGCCGGTGGTTTACCCTGCGCTGAGAGAGCAGAAGGGGGTAGAGACGGCAGGGCTGGAGTCCCTCAAAAGAGCCGGTGACAGGCACCAAGCAGGCGTTATGGAGTTAGATTTGTTTCATAATGTTGTGTGTGTGCAGATCGACAATCTGTGTGTAAATGTGTAATCTGTAAATATAAACACCTTCCACAAATACAAAAAAAAGATTTGTATACTCACAAAAATATTTTGCAAATATAAAACGGATCTGCAAATACACAAACAAATTCCACAAATATAAAAAATACATTAAATTAATTTACAAATAAATGAAAAGCATTTGTGAACTCAGTTTTTATTTGTGAATCGAAAAAACATTTGTGGATCTCAGTTCTACGCTTGTGGATTTGCTTTTTACACACACAGAGTTTTGAAACAAACTTTCCGCCCGTCCGAACGAAAATCCACTCGTATCACTCGGCTATTTTCGGATAGCAAGCGATCGCCTACTGGTGACGTCATTTCCGCATATCAAAGTAAGAGCACGCAGTCTTTCTATGAGCTTTTTATCTGTTTATCAGGGATAAGTGACGTGCATTCATGGTTTCATGTTAATGTCATACAGTGATTATTAGTGTGTTTATTTGTTCTATGTATATTATCTAGCACACACTTTCATAATAAAACCTCTAAACAACCTCTAAAGTCCTTCATGTGTTTCACCAGGTTTGAATGAATCCTCCAACACACAAAGGAAGAGAAAGAGAAGAAAACACTGTCAAATCCAATAATGACTAGAAATAAATAGAATAACTGTTCATTAACTTAACAGCTATAAACATCAACATTATTTAAACTCAACATTTAAACAGCTCAACAACATCTGAGACTAAATATAACTGACATGTTATTTCACAACACTAACCCAACAACTATTTTAACTATAATAAAACATTTATATTATTTATATTTGAAGAACTAAACTACTAATCTACACTGATTTATAATGTTAATCACATCTGGACTTACCGAGCCTTTCTGCAGTTCCTCACAGCTGGGATCAGTCTCCGTCGTCCCTGCCATGATGTGTTGTACTTCTTCAGGTCCAACTCATCCAGAACCTCCTCTGACATCTGCAGCATGTAGGCCAGAGCTGAGCAGTGGATCTCAGAGAGTTCCTTCTCTGATCTGTTCTCTGACTTCAGGAACTCTTGGATCTCCTGATGTACTGAGCGCTCGTTCATTTCCATCAGACAGTGGAAGATGTTGATGCTTCTGTCAGGAGAGATATTACCACTGTTCATCTCCTTCAGGTTGTTGATGACTCTCTGGATGGTTTCTGGACTGTTATCTGTCTGACCCAGCAAGCCTCCTAAGAGACTCTGGTTGGACTCCAGAGAGAGGCCATGAAGGAAGCGGACAAACAGGTCCAGGTGGCCATTTTTACTCTTGAGAGATTTCTCCATGGCTTTCTTCAGGACGTCATCCAGAGATGAAACGTCTTCTTCTTCTTCTTCTTCTTCTTCTTCTTCTTCTTCTTCTTCTCCCAGGAAGTCCTTCAGTACCTCTGTCTTCCTGCTGGTGTGACAGTGGTACATGTAGACTGCAGCCAGAAACTCCTGAACGCTCAGATGAACAAAGCTGTAGACTGTTTTCTGGAAGATCACACTCTCTCTTTTGAAGATCTCTGTACACACTCCTGATAACACTGAGGCCTCTGTGACATCAAGACCACACTGCTCCAGGTCTTCTTGGTAGAACATGATGTTTCCTTTCTCCAGTTGTTCAAACGCCAGCCTCCCCAGCTTCAGAAGAAGGTTCCTGTCAGCCTCCGTCAGCTCCTGTGGACTCGTCTCATGTCCCTCATCATACTTGTTCTTCTTCCTCTTTGTCTGAACCAGCAGGAAGTGTGAGTACATGTCAGTCAGGGTCTTGGGCAGCTCTCCTCTCTGGTCTGTAGTCATCATGTGGTCCAGAACTGTAGCAGTGATCCAGCAGAAGACTGGGATGTGACACATGATGTGGAGGCTCCTGGATGTCTTGATGTGTGAGATGATTGTGCTGGACTGCTCTTCATCCCTGAATCTCCTCCTGAAGTACTCCTCCTTCTGGGGGTCAGTGAAGCCTCGTACTTCTGTTACCCTGTCCACACATGAAGGAGGGATCTGATTGGCTGCTGCAGGTCTGGTAGTTATCCAGACGAGAGCCGAGGGAAGCAGCTTCCCCTTGATGAGGTTTGTCAGCAGCACGCTGACTGATGACTTCTGTGTGACATCAGACACGACCTCACTGTTGTTGAAATCCAGTGAAAGTCTGCTTTCATCCAGGCCGTCAAAGATGAACAGAACTTTACAACTAGCCAGCTTCTCTGCTGTGAGCTTCTGTAATGTTGGATAGAAAACATGGATCAGCATGAGCAGACTGTACTGCTCATGTTTGATCAAGTTCAGCGACCTGAACAAGAACAGAATCAGCAGACTGATATCTTGGTTGTTGGAGCGCTGTGCCCAGTCCAGAGTGAACTTCAGCACTGAGAAGGTTTTTCCAACGCCAGCGACGCCGTTCATCAGAACCACTCTGACTCTGTGTAAGACTTCACAGATGTCCTGATCCTTGGTTGGAGCGTCACGGAGGGTCTTCATCTTGGAAGCTGTTTCAAGCTGCCTCACCTCATGTTGGGTATGAACCTCTTCAGTTTCCTGTTGGTCAGGTAAGACTTTAAAGATGTCCTGACACTTGATTGGAGCGTCATGGAGGGTCTTCATCTTGGAAGCTGTTTCAAGCTGCCTCACCTCATGTTGGGTATTAACCTCTTCACTCTGTCCCTCTGTGATGTGGACCTCAGTGAAGATGCTGACGAGGAAGGTTTTAGTTCCTGCTTCATCAGTTCCTTGAGTCACACATTCACATGTGCTGCTCAGACTGATGTGATGTTCATCTAAAACCTCCTGCAGACCACTTTCTGCTGAAAGAGAAGAAAAAGAAGGTATCATTATAAATATATGTTCAGTAGGATAGAGGAGGTAGATTCCTGTTTTCAGAGATGATGACATCAGCAGACAGATCTTCAGTCTTACTTTGTACAGTGCTGATCTGACTGGCTGTCTGCAGTCCAGCTCTGGTTATGGATCTTTTTCCACACTGGGGACAGGAGGGGTGTCCTGATGAAGCAGACTGGTCCCAGTATGAGGTGATGCACTGTCTGCAGAACCAGTATCCACAGCTGGTAGAGACTGGATCCTTCAGGACGTCCTGACACAAAGAACAGCAGGACAGCTGCTCCTCCACAGAAACAGCCCTCCTCTTCCTCTCTCTGTGGACATGAACACATTCTTTATGTCCCATGGCATTAGTGGAGGCCAACCGACAGCTCACATGCTTCATGCAGCTCTTTCCCCACATAAACAGTCCAGACTCTCAGTATTTGGATATTTCTACATGTGTGTTCTTCAGGCTCTTGAGTAGGTTTACATCACAGTGAAATAACTGTGTATTTGCTGTTGGTTTAATTTCTGCAGCTACATTTACTCTCAGTCACTGCAGCATTAAAGATGGCAGGTTTTTCTACACAGTTTGAATCTGCTCACATGAATAGTTGGAAGGTGTTTTTCTGTCACTTGCATCATTTAGATAGAAATAAAAAAGTGCTCATAAATGATTAAACAAGTGAATGAATATATGAATATTAAAGTGTCATTGGTGACAGCCTATTATCACTATCAAATATTAATTTAGAATAAAATAATGGATACTTCACATGCAACGCTTCAAAATGAGTGACAACAAAGCACCAGCAAAGGCAGAGAAGAAGAAGACTGCAAGTAAATATGGATGTAAACAATGAAGGATTTAAGAATTCCCGCTAGGGATCAATAAAGTTTCCCTATAAGATATTAGCCTCAAACATCACATACATGCACCATAATACATTCATTAGTTTGATGAAGTTACTAGAAATGTCCTGTGTCTCATGCTAGTTTGCTTTTCTCAGTTATGTTTTTTTCTATGAGCATTGATTTATTTACAGCTGCTACACATCTACTGTTCAAATGATTGACAGGTACACAGATACCCATGTAATATATATATATGTATATATATCAACATATTGACCAATGTTTCTTTTTCCTCTAAGCTACAAACATATTTAGCGCTTCATTACAGCTCTACAACACTACACATTATGACAAAGAGTAACGTTAAAACTGTGACGACGTGACTCACAATACGCTCAAAATACGATTAATTATATATGAATGAGACACTACCTTATTGTGGTGGAGGGGTTTGCGTGTCCCATTGACCCCAGGAGCTCAGTTATCGGGGGCTTTTATGCCCCTGGTAGGGTCTCCCATGGCAAACAGGTCCGGGGGGAGGGGCCAGACAAAAAGTGGCTCAGAAGACCCCAATGTTTACCCCGGTAGACAAGAGGGTAGCCTCCCTCCGCTTTCGGCGACGGATCCTGACTGTTGTTTGTGCCTATGGTCCGAACAGCAGCTCAGAGTATCCGCCCTTTTTGGACTCCTTGAAGGGGGTGCTGGAAAACACTCCCCCTGGGGATTCCCTCGTTCTGCTGGGGGACTTGGAAGGGTGTGATTGGGAGGAACGGCCCCCCTGATCTGCACCCGAGCGGTGTTCTGTTATTGGACTTCTGTGCTCGTCACGGATTGTCCATAACGAACACCATGTTCAAGCATAAGGGTGTCCATATGTGCACTTGGCACCAGGACACCCTAGGCCGCAGTTCGATGATTGACTTTGTAGTCGTGTCGTCGGACTTGCGGCCGCATGTCTTGGACACTCGGGTGAAAAGAGGGGCGGAGCTGTCAACTGATCACCACCTGGTGGTGAGTTGGCTACGATGGTGGTGGAGGATGCCGGTCAGACCTGGCATTGTGAGGGTCTGCTGGGAACGTCTGGCAGAGTCTCTTGTCAGAGAGAGTTTCAACTCCCCCCTCCAGGAGAGCTTCGGCCACGTGCCGGGTGAGGCGGGGGACATTGAGTTCGAGTGGGCCATGTTCTGTGCCTCCATTGTTAAGGCCATGGAAAAAGACTTCCGGACGGCGTCTCAGGAGGGGGAAGCAGTGCGCCGTCAACACTGTGTATGGTGGGGACGGTGTGCTGCTGACCTTGACTCGGGATGTTGTGGATCGGTGGAAGGAATACTTCAAAGACCTCCTCAATCCCACCGACACGCCTTCCGGTAAGGCCGTGGAACTGTGGACCAGCTCTACACCCTCTGCAGGATCCTTGAGGGTGCATGGGAGTTTGCCCAACCAGTCCACATGTGATTTGTGGACTTGGAGAAGGCATTCGACCGTGTCCCTCGGGGAGTCCTGTGGGGGGTACCCCCGGGAATACGGGGTACCTGACACCCTGATAAGGGCTGTCCATTCCCTATATGACCGGTGTTAGAGCTTGGTCCGCATTGCCGGTAATAAGTCTGACTTGACTCCGCCAGGGCTGCCCTTTGTCACTGATCCTGTTCATAATTTTTATGGACAGGATTTCTAGGCGCAGCCAGGGTGTGGAGGGGGTCCGGTTTGGTGACCTCAGGATTGGGTCACTGCTTTTTGCGGATGATGTGGTCCTGTTGGCTTCATCAGACCATGACCTCCAACTCTCACTGGATCAGTGTGAAGCAGCTGGGATGAGAATCAGCACCTCCAAATCCATGGTCCTGAACCGGAAAAGGGTGGAGTGCACTCTCCGGGTCGGGGATGAGATCCTGCCCCAAGTGGAGGAGTCCAAGTACCTCCGGGTCTTGTTCACGAGTGAGGGAAGGATGAAGCGTGAGAACGACAGGCAGATTGGCGGGCGTCTGCAGTAATGCGGACTCTGCACAGATCCGTCATGGTGAAGAGAGAGCTGAGCCGAAAGGCAAAGTTCTGGATTTACCAGTCGATCTTGGTTCCTACCCTCACCTCTGGTCATGAGCTTTGGGTAGTGACCCAAAGAACAAGATTGCGACTACAAGCGGCCGAAATGAGCTTCCTCCGTAGGCTGGCTGGGCTCTCCCTTAGAGATAGGGTAAGAAGCTCAGTTATCCGGAGGGAGCTCGGAGTAGACCCGCTGCTCCTCCGCATCGAGAGGAGCCAGATGAGGTGGCTCGGGCATGTAATTAGGATGCCTCCCAGACGCCTCCCTGGTGAGCTGTTCAGGGCACGTCCCACCGGTAGGGAAGACCCAGGACACGCTGGAGAGACTATGTCTCTCGGCTGGCCTGGGAACGCCTCGGGATCCCCCGGGATGAGCTGGACGAAGTGGCTGGGGAGAGGAAAGTCTGGGCTTCCTGCTTAGGCTGCTGCCCCTGCGACCCGACCCCGGATAAGCGGAAGAGGATGGTACGCTACGGTATATATGAATAATTTATCATGAGTAACACTGAGATTTTTTTTATCGTGAGTAACACTGAGACTTTATTTATCGTGAGTAACTCTGAGACTTTATTTATCGTAACACTGAGACTTTATTTATCGTGAGTAACACTTAGACTTTATTTATCGTGAGTAACACTGACACTTTATTTATCATGAGTAACACTGAGACTTGTTCTTATGACTCTGCCTCGTCTCTATTCAAGGTCCCTGATTTTAATTTTTTCATGAATCGTTCCTGAAAAGAAAACTGAAGGACCAAAAGATACGCGGACCCTTGGTCAAAACTTGTTTCTCAGACTTGTCGACTATTTGCATAAAACAGGAAGAAAACAGTTGATTTTACAGTCAGTTTTAAGTTCTTGAACTTGTTCATCATCTTGATTCTCTTCACAGTTTACATTCAGAGCTGACAGCACATACACTCAGGGCTTTAGTCAAGAAAGCACATTTAGAGAAAACTCAGAGTTTGTTCACCCTGAGATGACTCAGAGAAACTCTGGATGATCAGTTCCAGAAAGAGAGAAAACTGAAAGTCTGGCTCAGTTACCACAGAGTCAGTTACCATGGGAACTGAACATCTGCATGTCCTTCTGTTATAACACTGACTCTGTAAACACAGGACAGCTGTCAGTTTGTCACTAAACTCTTTATTGTACATAATGTGTAATCTCCTCCTCAGTGGCCAGGCTCCATATTCTTACAGCACCAACCCCTGTTTGTAATCCAGAACTGACATACAGATGCCATAACACTGTGACAGTTATATGTTTTCTATGAAAACACATCAATCATCAGAACACCACTTCTATGAGGGTAATAAAGCATGCGTTGCACCCTCACTTTAATGTTTTGGATCTTCAGTTGAAATTGTAATAATAAATGCTGAATACAGTGTGGTAGGTCTTAGGCTCACATACTGTGTGAGTGTCTCTGTGTGGACCTGCTGTTGTGGTTCATGTATGTGCAGCAGCAGCATGTGTGAAAGGGCTGAATGAAAGTGAATGTTGGCACTTTTCATAGACAGACAGTCAGATGTTACAGACTCTGCTCTGTCCTCTTTCTCCAGATGTAGATAAGATGTAAACCAGTAACACTGGAGACACACACAGTAAAATAAACCAAGTCCTGCCTCTCAAGTGAGCAGCTTCCTATACATTACATGACTTTAACTACAACATATATTAGTGACTGACTTTTTAACACTAATAGTGTTGTAATGTAGTTTATGAAATGACATTTAAAACCTGAATCATCTTCAGCTCAGTTTACAGTAGAAACAGTCTCTTACTTTGTGTCTGAGGGTCCAGGTTCATTACTGAAGTCTGTAGGATGACCTTTAGACCGGTCACTCTTCATAGACTCATAGCCGGATGTTAGAGACTCTGCTCCGTCCTCCTCTTCCTCCTCTTTCTTCATCTTCTGGAGTCTGAGAACCAGTAACACTGGAGACACACACACATATACACAGTATAATAAACCCAGTCCTGCCTCTCAACTTAGTAGCTTCTTATTAGTTTACATGACTTTAACTACAACCATGTGTGTTTTCTAGTCATCACAAAGAGAAACTTTGACTCTGGTTTAAATCCAACAGACTTCAGATAAACATGTGTGTGCTTCTTAACTGTGACTTCTCTCTACTTTAATCACATTACATCGCTGTGAAGACAGAAACCAGGAAAAGAAAAGAGGAAACTACTTTTAAAGACTCTGGGCCAGATGTAAGAACACGTTCATATTTTATTCTTAAATGTGTTTTTTTCATGCAGTAACAGACACAGAAATGTTTGTTCTTTATTAATCTAACTGCTGGTTGTATAGACATTGTAGCTGCAAGATGTCAGGTAGCTGTGTGTCTTGGCATACACATGTCCAGCCAATGTAGCTTTTAATAATCCACTCAAAGTCCATGTAACGTTGAAAAATACAAAAAAAATGTATTCCACAAGTCTCACAAAATATCCATGGAATTGGCCTTTCTTACTAAAAACAATATAGGACAGGACATGGTATGAAAACCGTGTGTCTCCACAGCTACTCTAAGGTCCACTAATTAACCCAGCTCCACAGCCTACTGTGAAACCTGTGTGTGAGGCTGCTGTCTCTTAAAGCTACAGTACCCAAGTTTAAACACTCACTGAAATAGCTTATTCTAGACTGAAAGGATTAACAAATTATCAAATTCAATAAAACATACTTATACATAAAATTTAGGCCATTACTAAACTTCCAAACTCAACGCTTCAATATCAAATGTATATATTAGAATGATATTAGGAGAAATAAGAAAATCAGCAAACTTAACCTTGCCTCATACAGACATGATTGTAGCTGTCACAGAGCTCTGTGTGTTTTCTTTTTCCTCTAAGCTACAAACATATTTAGCGCTTCATTACAGCTCTACAACACTACACATTATGACAAACAGTAACATTTAAACAGTGACCATCTGACTCACAATATGCTCAAAATACACTAAATTATATATGAATAATATATGAATCAAATCCAACTCTTAGCCACAGGATGACTGATACAAGCTGTGATATTCTACCATGAACACATTTGGGACATGGACACACTGCTCACAGTTTGATTTAAGAGCTTTACTCCCAATGAACCAAGCGTGCTGCTGTGTCATATATGAATGATTCTATCCAAAGAGACTTCCAGAAATACAATAATCATGAATCAGATGGCAAACACTGATTGCATGAAAGCCATTAGAAAAACACTCATCCTTTGTTTTTATTCATATATAATTTAGTGTACTTTGAGCGTATTGTGAGTCAGGTGGTCACTGTTTAAACGTTACTCTTTGTCATAATGTGTAGTGTTGTAGAGCTGTAATGAAGCGCTAAATATGTTTGTAGCTTAGAGGAAAAAGAAGACTAGTTTACTGATGTTTTAAAGAAGCTTTTATTATTTTTGTCACCATTATCCTCTGATTATGAACATCAATAGTTACAGATTAGCCTAGTAAAGAACAAATATTACTTAAATATATTAAATATAATCTATTAATAAAATATAACTAAACAAACAATATCATGTTCCTATTCCGGTCACTCATTTCTCATAAATAACTTAACAACCTTTAATTAACACCGTTAACTGTTGCCTTTCAAAATAAAAGATCCTAAACAAAAGGGCACAAAGCTTACAGGAAGTGGATAAAGGAACTAAAGGGACAATAAGGTACGAGTGTTGTAGTCAAGGCCATTCTTCATAATCATGTGTCTCAACATTTACATTATTTACATTATTATGAATGTTAGTAAATACTACAGTCACTACATTAGGAACACATGTTTGATCTCATTAAGCCCAATACAACAGCTCTGATATAAATGACACTTTTTAACATTGTCTAAAAAGTGATAATGTGTTTATTACTGAGGTGGAACACCATCACCCACTATGACCTCAGTAATAAACACACAGTTGAATTATCACTTTGACAATGCTAACAAAAATGTAGAAACTTCATAAATGGAGGTTTTATAGCAGAGCTGTTGTATTTGATTCACTTAGATTGCACAGGTCTTTTTTCATTTTCATATCTTGTTAACTTTATGAGTTCAATTGTGACATCAGATCAATAAAAGGTTATTTTCTGATTGTTTCACAGCGGTTACGTTCAACCACTGAACCCTGCAGCTCAGCCTCAAACCTCTGATTGTGAAACACCTCTGTTACATTAAAGTCTGTTCCTCTCCTGATAAACTGTGTTTCTGTAGCATCAGCATGTTGAAACAAATATCAACAGGGGAACAGACTTCATCATAACACCAGTTGACAGTGACACTCACCTGCTTTAAAGCTGCTTTGTCTTCTTGTACTCCGTTGACTTCAAATGGCGACTAAACACTGAATAGTATCACCTATAGAGTTACTTCCTGTTTGACTACTTCCCTCTTCTTTACTGGAAGTCACGTGTGTGTGTGTGTGTGTGTGTGTGTGTGTGTGTGTGTGTGTGTGTGTGTGTGTATGTATGTATGTGTGTGTGGGGTGTGTGTGTGTGTGTGTGTGTATGTATGTATGTGTGTGTGGGGTGTGTGTGTGTGTGTGTGTGTGTGTGTGTGTGTGTGCGGTGCTTACACTGCCAGGGAAAATGTCATATCACATTTCATTTAACTCACAAAACTGCAGTAAAAGTCCTGTTTCCATAGCAGATAGTTCACTACTCATACACAAACACATTATTCATGGTTATCGCTGCTTTTCTTCATGTTTTCACCAGTTTGACTCAACTGGAAATACAGAAACATAAGCACATTAGCTCAGTGTTGCTACATGCTGCTTCTGTTTACTGTAGCTGCTCTTACAGGTGAACAAGTATGAGTGAGGATAATTAGTGAATAACACAAATGAACCAAAACAATCAAACTAATAACACATGAGAGTGAGTTGGGGGGGTTTTCACTGTCCGTTCATGAGTCCCATATCACTGTGGATCCCACAGACTACATTAAACATGTTCAGTCATTAGAACGGGCTGTGTTTGACCATCAAGTTTATAATATTATTTCATTATTTCATTACCATAAAGCAATACTAAGAAAATAAACAGCTTCTTTAAGTGATGAGACACACCTTCACTGTCAGCCTATCATAGTGCAGCTGTCTGTTTAAATGTTCTCCTTCTCTGCTCAGGTGATTTATTGATGCTGTTCCTCCACATCGCCACCAAGTGTTCAGATTCATCAATGCAACACTTCAACCTCATCAGCTGAGGCCTGTACTACGAAGCTGGATTAACCTATCCAGGATCTCTCTCCGTTACCTGGGTTGATTTAACCAGATATTCGCAGTCCAGGATAAGCGGTACTACGAAGCTGGTTATCAACTCGGTAAATCAACCCAGGGTTTTCCAATCTGGATCTCTGCGCGTTCACATAAAGGGGAGGTGTTTGCAGCGTCTGACCAATCACAAACATGCAGAAACCCTGCCGAGCAGCCTCCTTTACCATGGAGGAGCAGACAATTATTCTTCAACAATATGAAGAATTCAAACATCATCCAGGCCAAAAGCAACACTGATGATGCAGCAGCAAAAACCAGGAAGGAATGCTGGCAGAAAATTGCCGACTCTGTTAATGTGTAAATTCATGAGATCATACAATATTAATTTATCAGACAATATAAACGGACAGCACTCTGATCACACAATGCCACTTTATTACGGCACAGACGTTTGGGGCAGATCGCTTCCTCAGTGCCCTTCCTTTCATAGAGACATTAAGTTAGTTTAATATTCAACATTCAAAATACAAACCTATTATGCGCTTCAACCATTTGAGTGAATGATTTCAAACCAACTGTATAACATACAGAATAATATCCCCCACGTGCCTCAATGATTATTTTTTAAATATATATTTTGGCCAATTAAAAAATTGCATCTATCCCTAAAAGCTCTTTCTCTCCTAAGCGCTCCTCTCACGATCCGCGCACCAATGTTGACAGCCAGGATCTTTTAAGAATGGGCAGGTCATTTTCTAAGAGAGCTGATTGGTCAGGAGGTGGTGCTTTTGTACTCATTGATCTCTTATCCAGAACATAACCTGCTCCGGAGCAGGTTAGCCGTTCAGCATAAGTTACCATGGTGATTTACCCTGGTAAGAAGTGAACCAGCTTCGTAGTATGGAAAACCCAGAGTTAACCCTGAAGTTACCTCGATAAGAGAAAATCCAGCTTCGTAGTACAGGCCTCAGATCAGTTTCAGCCTCATGATGACTTTGTTGTGATTTGGCCTGAGATTGATTGATGGCAGTCATCAGCCACCAGCTGCCCAGAGTCATCTGTGTCTGTCCCAACAATCTGCTGGTGGACATTAGTGGTGAAGGAGGAAATGGAAAAATGTCATTCTGGCTTTAAGAGAAATATAATATAGTATGTTGAGGTTTTATGAAGAACATTTGCAGACTGATCTGAGGCCTGTACTACGAAGCTGGATTTTCTCTTATGGAGGTAACTTCAGGGTTAACTCTTGGTTTTCCGTACTACGAAGCTGGTTCACTTCTTACCGAGGATCACCATGGTAACTTATGCTGAACGGCTAACCTGCTCTGGAGCAGGTTATGTTCTGGATAAGAGATCAATGATTATAAAAGCACCACCTCCTGACCAATCAGTTCTCTTAGAAAAGGACCTGCCCATTCTTAAAAGATCCTGTCAACATTGGTGCGGATCGTGAGAGGAGCGCTTAGGAGAGAAAGAGTTTTTAGGGATAGATGCAATTTTTTAATTGGCCAAAATATAGATTTAAAAAATAATCCTTGAGGCACATGAGGGATATTATTCTGTATATTATACAGTTGGTTTGACATCCTGAGATTAAAGGGTCAGGGAGCATAATAACTGTATTTATTTATTGTAATTGTAAAAAATTGACAAAAAGATAAATTAAGCCTTGAGGCACATGAGGGATATTAGTCTGTTACGCAGTTGGTTTGACATCATTCATTCAAATGGTTGAAGCGCATAATAGGTTTGTATTTTGAATGTTGAATATTAAACTAAC
Organism: Scomber colias; assembly: GCA_021039105.1. Lineage (NCBI taxonomy): Eukaryota > Metazoa > Chordata > Actinopteri > Scombriformes > Scombridae > Scomber > Scomber colias. The sequence continues at coordinate 248,532 of JAJDFG010000231.1, read as the reverse complement.
TTAATGTCTCTATGAAAGGAAGGGCACTGAGGAAGCGCTCTGCCCCAAACGTCTGTGCCGTGATAAAGTGGCATTGTGTGATCAGAGTTCTGTCCGTTAAAATTGTCCAATAAATTAATATTGTATGATCTCATGAATTTACACATTAACAGAGTCGGCAATTTTCTGCCAGCATTCCTTCCTGGCTACCTCAACTGTGTTGCTTTAGGCCTGGATGATGTGTTTGAATTCTTCATATTGTTGAAGAATAATTGTCTGCTCCTCCATGGTAAAGTAGTCTGCTCTGCAGAGTTTCTCCATGTTTGTGATTGGTCAGACACTGCAAACACCTCCCCTTTATGTGAGCGTGCAGTGATTGGTCAGACGCTACAGGCTCCTCCCCTTTATGTGAGCACTCAGTGATCCAGATTGGAAAACCCTGGGTTCAGTTACCAAGTTGATATCCAGCTTAGTAGTACCGCTTATCCTAGATTGAGAATGTCTGGGTAAATCAACCCAGGTAACGGAGAGATATCCTGGGTATGTTAATCCAGCTTCGTAGTACAGGCCTCTGTTGTCACCATCTCTGTCAACACAGGATGAAACTAAACTGCTGAAGAGTTCAAGAAGATTCAGATCACAGATAAGAAGGAAGAAAAAAGAGACAGATGTGATGTCTTATTGCCCCCACCCAAAAAAAAAAAAGCTTCTCACAAGGTGAATATATCAGCGAACTCCCATCACATGCTCAGCTTTTTATTATTTTCATCATAAAGTATAAACATCGGTCTTAAGGAAGCACAGAAACAACCTTTAATCACATCTGTGGTTAGAACCTGAAACATCTTTGATTTAATGAGACACAAAGCTCATCACATCTTTCATATTCAATTTAGTATCAATGAAAGTGTTGATTAATAATTAAAGACATGAACTGCTCCTCAAACAATAAAAACATGATGGTCAAGCTGTGTTTACAATCATTGGATAAATGAGTACTGAGTGCTGAAAAACTGTGTGGAGCCATTTAACAAAGAACAGACTTGAGACAGTGAAACAGTCAGCTGTTATATGGTTTCATCTTCACACTCAGCTTAAGTTGAGCAGTCTGGAAAGGTTTGGATCCACCACACGGAGGGCAACAATAAAACAGGAGCTGGCATCTCTTCCTTTTCTTCGCACCATGTCTATCACTTTACGAGCTTTGTCCGCTCGCGTTTCTGTTCTGGCCGACTCCATTTCACCATCATTTATAACACCAAACCCAAGAAGTTTATCCAGAAGCTGGTCTACATTAGGTTCAGACACTCTGCTAACAAACTGTTCCCGAACCCTCAGCAGCCTCTCCTCTGCTGGGACGATATCCTCAGCTGGTTGATTCCTCTGCTGGGAGTCTGTCCCCTGTTGGAAGATTCTTCTGCTGGGTTGGTTCCCCCTGCTGGGAGATTCCTCTGCTGTGCTGCTTTCCCCCACTGTGGCAGTGTGCCCTGTTGGGAGGTTCCTCTGTGGATTTCCACTTCTTGGACCTGGAAGAGAACCAGAGACTGTTGTTTAATAACCCAACAGTCACTTTTAAACAGAGACCTTTTCAAAAATGATGAACATTTGATCAAAATCACTATGTGGCAGGAGACGGGGGCATTGGTCTATCCAGATAGCTGAGTTTCCACAAAATGAATCCAAAAAAGGTCTGTCTAGAGGAGCAGTCTGTAGCTACTGCCTCAATGTTTGGACATATTAACCACCTGTATGGCCGTATATCTGACATGTCTGAGATGGCTAACATCATGCTTATGCTCATTAAAATGCAGAGCCACACTGTCATTACCTTGTTTCTAAAATGTATTTCAAGAATCCTCAGACACTTTAACCTACAGAAGCGTGAACGTATAACATGATACTCATATATGAATGAGGAAACGATGTGTGGAGAACGGATAGGAATGTGGCTCATTTACATGATTTAAGTTGTAATTCATGCTTCATGAATGACATCAATAAAACATTATTTTCTGATAGTTTCACAGCGGTTACGTTCAACAGCACTAATAAACTTCCCCACACACCTCCACTAAACCTGCAGCTCAGCCTCAAACCTCTAAATGTGAAAGCAGCAGCTTTATGCTGCTTTAGTTGCTTCACTTTAAAGAGTAGGTAGGAGGTCCAGGTATAACAATAATAAAATAATAATTTTACAAATGAAGCTCAGTCATTCTGATCTTTCTCACAACTCATCATTTCAATTCTGGGGCATCAATTAAGACGTATGTGGCCGTAAGGTGGTCGGTGCCTGTCGTGGCGGCAATACCCAAACCCGCTGGTGGACAGGGATGCCGTCAAGCTGAAGAAGGAGTCCTTTAAGGCCTTTTTGGCCTGTGGGACTCTGGAAGCAGCAGGCAGATACCGACAGGCCAAGCGGAGCGCAGCTGCGATGGTCACTGAGGCAAAAACCCGGACATAGGAGGAGTTCGGTGAGGTCATGGAGAACTAAGAGGTTCTGGACCACCATCCGGCATCTCAGGAGGGGGAAGCAGTGCACCGTCAACACTGTGTACGGTGGGGATGGTGCGCTGCTGACCTCGACTCTGGACGTTGTGGATCGGTGGAAGGAATACTTCGAAGACCTCCTCAATCCCACCGACACACCTTCCGGTAAGGAAGCAGGGCCTGGGGACTCGAGTGTGGTCTCTCCTATCTCTGGGGCGGAGGTCACTGAGGTGGTCAAAAAGCTCCTTGGTGGCAGGGGCCCTGGGATGGATGAGGTCCACGTGGACATCGGAGGCAGTGCCTCTGGATTTGCAGACTGGGGTGGTGGTCCCTCTTTTTAAGAAAGGGGACCGGAGGCTGTGTTCCAACTATAGGATGATCACACTCCTCAGCCTCCCTGGTAAGGTCTATTCAGGGGTACTGGAGAGGAGGGTCTGTCGGATAGTCGGACCTCGGATTCAGAAGGAGCAGTGTGGTTTTCGTCCAGGCCGTGGAACAGTGGACCAGCTCTACACCCTCTGCAGGATCCGTGAGGGTGCATGGGAGTACAGGGTATCGGACCCCCTGATATGGGCCCTCCGTTCCCTGTATGACTGGTGTCAGAGCTTGGTCCGCATTGCTGGTAATAAGTCGGACTTGTTTCCAGTGAGGGTTGGACTCCACCAAGGCTGCCCTTTGTCACTGATCCTGTTCATAGTCTTTATGAACAGGACTTCTTGGTGCAGCCAGGGCTTGAGGGGGTCTGGTTTGGTGACCTCAGGATTGGGTCACTGCTTTTTGCGGATGATGTGGTCCTGTTGGCTTCACAGACCGTGACTTCCAACTCTCACTGGACCGGTTCGCCGCTGAGCGAGTCCATGATCCTCAGCTGGAAAAGGGTGGAGTGCACTCTTCGGGTCGGGGATGAGATCCTGCCCCAAGTGGAGGAGTTCAAGTACCTCAGGGTCTTGTTCATGAGTGAGGGAAGGATGGAGCGGGAGATCGACAGGCGGACCGGTGCAGCGTCTGCAGTAATGCAGACTCTGCACAGATCCGTCGTGGTGAAGAGAGAGCTGAGCTGAAAGACAAAGCTCTGGATTTACCAGTCGATCTTGGTTCCTACCCTCACCTATGGTCATGAGTTTTGGGTAGTGACCCAAAGAACAAGATTGCAGGTACAAGCGGCCGAAATGAGCTTCCTCTGTAGGGTGGCTGGGCTCTCCCTTAGAGAGGTAATCCGGGAGGAGCTCGGAGTAGACCCGCTGCTCCTCTGCGTTGAGAGGAGCCAGATGAGGTGGCTCGGGCATCTAGTCAGGATGCCTCCCGGACTCCTCCCTGGTGAGGTGTTCAGGGCCCGTCCCACCAGGCTGGCCTGGGAACACCTCGGGCTGGACGAAGTGGTTGGGGAGAGGGAAGTCTGGGCCCTGCTGTCCCCGTGACCCGACCTGGATAAGCGCCAGAAGACGGAACGGAAACTTTGGAAATCCGAAGAATACGGGGAAACGTGACGGTTACCATTGCAACACACATTGAATAGATTAACCTTGTAACCTTGAGGAGTGGTTAATATCGGGATAACTCAACGTCTTAATTTAACCTTTTCAATGTTATCAGCTCAACGAGCGAAAGGGGACCGGGTATCTGGACTGAACTGAGGCGCGAAGCCAGGCGAGGCGGGGTGGTTGGGTGAAAATTAAGCGCTATGACTAACTGGCCGAAAGCACTCTGCTTGCGCACAGATCTTCAGTGATAACCTGGTAACAACTTGACTGAAACTGGCAAAATGCGAGATCGAACAATATCTGGTCGAGGCACCTAGAGAACGATTTTGCCCGAGGTTTCTTCCTGTCATCAGCTACCATCTCCAGTGTCTGGACTCCAATGGGGGTTTTATCTATCAAAATCTCCCCGCAGAGTCCAGGTGCAAAAGACTTTGACAATATCTAATCATGAATATCATCTGTATAATAAACAACTCTTTTACTTGATTCTCTGGTCTCTCCTGATTGAACTGGGGGCAAACCTTCAGACATGAGGTCAAGCATCAAGTACTGCAGCAGGGTGAAAGCTTTACCTGTCAGTTTCACCTCCCAATTCCACATTTGTGTCCCCTCTTGGTCTTGGACCATCAAAGTCACTTTCTTTTGTTGTGTCGTGAGGAAAACCTCAAACGTTGGGAAGAAGTTTGGTCCAAGCCTTGTGTAAAACTGTACACACTGAAAATCAGAATCAAAACATCATTTTCATACCTGTTGTAAATGTTAACATCCAATAAAATTGAATATATAATAATAAAGTTTGTTACCATTAAAAGTGTATCAGACTCACCCCAGGCTGGATTCTGGAGGCTTCAGGTTCACAGTGAACGCTGTAGCTTTGACCAATGCTGAGATCACGGTGAGAAGAGATCTTAATGTTCTCAGCTTCTCCTTGTTGGGCGGCAACCTTCAGTAACACAGCATGATTATTGAGGCGTTTATTCACAGTGAGATAGACAATGAAGTCTCTGAGTTATTCATATTCTGTTATTGTACATGCTGGACATCTAGAGATGAATCTAGACATGTTGTAGGTGGAAATAAACAAGTGTCCCTCACTGCAGTGGCATCTTATAAAACTGTAATGTTTGTTTCTCCTTTTATCTCTCCATGAGATAAACATGAAGATGAAAAATAAATCTAAAACCAGAAAAGTAAAATGTCATGGTGGCATTAATACGCTGCCATATTGAATACCTAGATTTTTATATTAATTTAGCCCACAGTTACATTGTACTACATTTTTTTTTTTTTTTTTTAAAGTATATTTTTTTGGGCTTTTTTTGCCTTTAATGTTCAGGACAGTGTAGAGAGACAGGAAACAGGAGGCAGAGAGGGGGGAATGACACGCAGGAGAAGACCGCTCGGCTCGGGATTCGAACCGGGGTTGCCTGCAACGAGGACTATAGCCTCAACACATGGGGCGGGTGCGCTACCCGCTGAGCTATGCTCAACCCCACATTGTACTACATTTGATGCTGGAATCACAAGTGACAGTGTGGCAGACAATAATAGACTCTACAGATAATGCAGAAAAAAGTAATCTTAAACAAAATAAAAGACTAAAGTAAAAACCGAGAGCAAAAGATTATTCTGAAGATGTCCACTTCAGATTGGACAATCACACTTTTCTTACCACAGTTTGAAAAGGTTTAAGAGGCAAGGCAAGGCAGTTTTATTTATATAGCGCATTTCATACACAATGGCAATTCCATGTGCTTTACATAAAACAGAAAAACATGTAATTTGAGAAACTTAAAACATACAATTAACCCCCCCCCCACCCCCCCATAATAAAAACAAAGTACAGAAAAATAGAAAGACATAAATAAAATGATTGCAGCATAAAATAATAAATTAGCTTTAAAATCATTAAAAGGACATAGAGTGCAAATGAAAGATTAAAATGTAAAGTGCTTTAAAAGAGCTCAATCGTAAGCACAGGAGAAGAGAAATGTTTTTAACCTGGATTTAAAAGTGTTCACTGTTGGGGCTGATTTCAGTTCTGCTGGTAGTTTGTTCCAGTTGTGTGCAGCATAACAGCTAAAAGCTGCTTCACCATGTTTAGTTTGAACTCTGGGCTCAACTATCTGACCTGAGTCAGTAGATCTCAGAGCTCTACTGGGTTTATATTCTACTAACATGTCATTCATGTATTCTGGACCTAAACCATTCAGTGATTTGTAGACCAGTAGCAGAACTTAAGAGGTATAGAGAAGAGAAGCAGGACTGTTGTAGAAGCAGTTGTGGTATAAAACAAGGCTGATGGTAAGCACATACTGTATGACAGATACTTTTACCTCACTCAGAGGAATGTTGTCCTGCAGCAGAAATACATCAAGTATTTGATCATCATCATCATCCGGAGGTCGGAGGAACAGCAGAACCTGGCCCCTAATTGTGATGTTCAGGAACCTCTTAACAATGTCCCAGACGAGGCCCAGGAGAGAGAAGTGAGGGACGTTCACAACCACATGAGTGTCTGTAATCTCCAGCGGCTCCAGGATGCTCATTCCATCATTAGTGATGTGGACGACAGACAGCAGACCTTCAGGGAGCGGAGCTGTGAAAACACATTTATGTTACTAACAACCTCAATATATGTTGGTACTCATTTTACTTGATGTGTAGGATTCTCAGTTTGGTCAGTGAGGAATAAAACAATTTGGACAGGCTGGACAAATCATCCAACACAACTGTCAGTGTTGGTGGGTGGGAAGCCGGTGAGGGATTTTGAGTCATCTTGAGGAGAAAGATTAAAAATGTTCTTTTTTGAGACAAAATCAGACTTTGAAAGATTACACTTTAATGGACAGTCTGGCTTTAATTGAACGGGGCATGTGGATTCTTTTACTATCATAACTCTAAACCTGAGCAAACGCTGTATTGCTTTACAATGTCATTCCCAAAAATGTAATGAACACATTTATTTCCCCAGATGATGAACCCTTTTCACTTTCCTCATAGCCCTCTCTCAAGATAAACTGGACATGTTTAGCTCCGACGTTGGTGAGATCAAAGAACTGATAAATCATCAGTGTTTGTTCATCTTGTGGTTGTAGTGAACTCTGCAGCCTGTAGAAGGCGCTAACAGGAGTCTTATTATTGTTTTAATGAAATTCACAAAGCACAATAATCATCTTACTATCCATGGTTTCACAGTGTGGCAGGTGGAGCTGACTGACAGCACCGTCAGGACTGTGGATGTTGAACAGCAGACCTGCAGCCGCCTTGCCAGCTGGTTGTAGAAGTCTTTCGTCCCATTGGACAGTCCTGTACTGTAGCTCCGCCTCCTGAACCGTACCAAACACCAGTCCAGTCAAAGTACACCTGAACACACCTGGACCAGGACAGCTGAACCTGGAGGACACAGAGGAGCTGATCACACAACACAAACCTTTTCTTGGTTTGAATGAATAAAAAGTAAAGTTGCTGCAGTGTTTCAAAAGCTGGAGACCAAACTGAACAGCTGGAGGAGATGTGAATGAAGCAGCAGCTGCAGGAGTTTGAAGTGAAAGTGAAGCGTCATCACTGAAAGGAGTCGATGAGGTTGAGGGTTGAATATTTGGCCTCAGCTCTGAAGTACAACTCCTCCCATCTGACAGAACTGAACCTGAGCTACAACGAACTGTCTGATTCATCAGTGAAGCATCTGTTTTAGTTACCTGTATGAAATGTTTGCAGACTCAGTCAGCACTTTGGGTGTGAAGTCCTTAAATGGAGAAAGTGACAACATTAGAGAAACTGAGCAGCTCACCTTCACAGTACAGCTGACATGATCCTCACTGCTTCAGTTTCTACTCCACCTGCACTCTTTACTGTTTAGTCATCACTTCTTTAACTTTACATTGTGCAGTGAAATGATGCTGCTAGACTACGTTAGACAGCAGCTGGTGGCTTCACAGATGAGTGAGAGGAGAAGAAACGACAGCTTGAAGATCACACAGATGACAGCAAATCAGGTTTAAGAGTGTTGAATGAAAAATGGACATTTGTATTGGTTGTACCTGCCGGTAACTGATCCCAGTCACATTCTCTCTGCACTCAAGCTGCTGCTGCTGCTGTTTCAGCCTTTCTGGATCATCATGGTCCAGCTGATCCTTTGTGCTGGATGTGGACGGATCAGCTGGGAGATTAGAGGATGTGGAGAAGAAGACACACAGCAGATGTTAAAGTCACTTCTAGACATGAAGCTTGTGGCCCAGTGGGCAAAGACACAAAGAGAAAGCTGCAACACAAAGTCCCAGTTTAAGACTGGACAGAGACTTTGTCCACATGTCTCCTGTTGGTCTCTACTGGAAAACCTTCAATAAAGTCACTTAAAGACGACAAACACAGTCACGTTTCATTAAAGACCCAAAACCAACGTTAAACTGGATTTACAAAGTGTCCATAAAGAATATTTTGATTCCTTTGTTTCAATCATTACTGTGGAACAAACTGTCTAAACAACATTTTAAATCCAAACTGAAATTCAACTGAATTCAACTTCTTGCAGTGAGGCAACACAACATCTTTCACAACAATAACAACAGATCAGAATAGTCCCCTAGAGTGCAAGGTGATATCTTCTAGTGTTGTGTTGTCTGACCAAAATATTGACTTCATGGATATAAAACAGAGAAAAACAGGAAGTGGCTTCATCCAAAAGTAACAACATCCTCCTACCAGTGTCTCTGCAACAAAATGAATCAGAATCAAACCTCACTTTAAAGATTTTGTGATCACAGTGGTTCCTGATTCCCAAACCAACTTGAGACTGATCCTAGGGCTCTGACAGAGATGGAGCTGAGCCGAGCCCTAAGGCTGCATTCAGACATTAGCCCTGGATGAAAACATGCAGCCCTCTCATCTCTCATTCATCTGAATGGAGGCAACGCAGCGAGTTACACAAACACAACGCAGGCTCGTCCAATAGAAAAGCTGAACCTGGTCCAACTTGTGCTGCAACAAAATGTGACATCATCCAATAAGAAACTGTGTTGATAGATGACAAACATGCAAAGACACATTCCTGCTGGATTCCTTTGTAATGTGAACGCTGCATTTCTATTACAAACAACTATGCAGTGTTTAGTGTGTGATAAAGCATCAAACACACTATTAGTGTTTTCAGCTAGTACTTCCTGTCTCACCTGAACCTTAACAACACACCGTACCAACGAGGCCTACTGTGTTGTTTTCACTCTGAATCCTGATAAGTGAACAAACGCACCATGGTGCATTCAAAGTGGAATAAAAACTGGTGGACAGAGCCAAGTCACAAACACACTTCAGTCCACAGACACAATCTCAACTAGTCGTCTTTAGATGTGTATTTTGTCACAATCACACTTTGAAGCGGTCACAGTCTCAACACTCACGTCCTTTTTGTGTGGCAGGTGTAGCGCTGTCCCGTCTGTCCTCCACCCTGCAGGAATAAATACAAACACAGCAGTTATCTGGACTGGCTTAAGAAGAGGCTTCAAATAATCAGACTGTATCTCTTCACTAAAGATCACTCTGTGATTCCACACAACCACCAAGCTGTTCATCATCATCTGGACTTTCCAATCCAGCTGTGACTTAATTAAGTGTGGACTAATCTCGACTTGTGGTGCGTCCCACAGCACAAATGTAGCTCAGTAATATTAATATTTACATCACCCAGAAAATGTCCTCAAAGGGAAAATCAAGGTTGCTCACATTGAGGTAAATGACTGAAGTATATTTGTGCTCTCAGTAGAAACAGTCTCTTACTTTAAGTCTGAGGATCCAGCTTCATGAGTGACGTCTGAAGGATGATGTTCAGACACACAGGTGGATACTGGAGACTCTGATTTCTGCTCTTCCTCCACACAAACTCTCTTCTTCTGGTTTCCAGTCAGTGTGACAGGAAAACCTTCAGAATCAGTGAACCTAGACACATACAGTAGATACGCTGATATATTTCAGACACTGACATCAGGAAATGACATCATATCAAATGATTATACAGTTAGAGTTGGAAGAAAAGGCTCTGCTGTTTGACGGAGGCTCAGCAGGAACATTAATCACCTTTTAATAAACATTTTATACATGTCATTATTATTAAACCTTCGTTTAACAAATGTGAACATGAAATCTCAGATCAATCAGTTCTGATAAAAAGGAGGTTGGGGTGGTGGAGAGTAATCAATGATGAGTGTAAGCTTATACACCTGAACAGCTGTATGAATATGAAAGGATGTGATTGGTCAGCTGGTGGCCAAGAAGCTGATGTATGAGCCAATGATGGTGAAGCATGAGTGAAACAGCTGATGCCAATCACTTAATGACAATATGACTTCAGTGCTACTTTCTCCTCTCACACCTTCACTGTACCTGGCAATACTGGATCTGTGATTGGATGCTGACTGGATCATCCTAAATATCACCTATGAGACAAAAACATGAGCTCACCAATATGACTGACTTCACCACAGTACTGACCTCAGAGTCTCCAGTCCACAGTTTGGACTCTCCAGTCCAGCAGACAGCAGCTTCACTGATGAATCAGACAGGAAGTTTCCACTCAGGTCCAGTTCTGTCAGATGGGAGGGGTTGCACTTCAGAGCTGAGGCCAAAACTTCACAGTGAGTCTCTGAGAGTCCACAGTCATAAAGTCTGTAATGACACAAATATTCCAACATATGTTATCATGAAAGAGGAAACTTTATATTTACTTCATGCATTTGATGATCAAACAGTTTGATGCTCTTTATTTTGATGAACGTTTGTTATTCACATCAGTGTGTGTGTGTGTGTGTGTGTGTGTGTGTGTGTGTGTGTCTGTGTGTGTGTGTCTCTGTGTGTTTGTCTGTCTGTGTGTCTGTGTGTGTGTGTGTGTCTGAGTGTATGTGTGTGTATGTGTGTGTGTGTTTGTGTGTGTGTGTGTCTGTCTGTCTGTGTGTGTCTGTGTGTCTGTGTGTCTGTGTGCGTGTCTGTGTGTGTGTCTGTGTGTATGTCTGTGTGTGTGTCTGTGTCTGGGTGTGTGTGTGTATATCTCTCTGTGTCTATATGTGTGTGTGTGTCTTTGTGTGTGTGTCTGTGTGTATATGTGTGTGTGTGCGCGTGTGTGTATGTGTGTGTGTGTGTCTGTGTGTGTGTGTGTCTTTGTGTGTGGGTGTGTGTGTGTGTCTTTGTGTGTCTGTGTGTGTGTGTGTGTCTGTGTTTGTGTGTGTGTCTGTGTTTGTTTGTGTGTCTGTGTTTGTTTGTGTGTCTGTGTTTGTGTGTGTGTGTGTGTGTTGTGAAGCATCAATATCAATGATCAGACATTATTCATTAAAACATTAAATAATAATAATAAAGAAATATTTCTCCTTCATCAAGTAAACTTGATGAGTTTGAAACAGAATATTTAGAACTAAATTCCCTGTTTGAGTTTGGATCCCTCCACTGCAGCTCAGCAAGGAAACACTGAAGAAACACAAACATACTTACTTGATATGTGGAACTCAGACTGCTGAAGCCTCATATTAGTTTACACTCTGGAAGTCATTTTTACTCACAACAACACTGTGGATTTTAAATTCCTGAAAACATTTACATTCTACACATTTGTGTTAAGCAAATCCTGAAAATTATGAACCAAACATTTGAAACTTCACTAAAGAATTTGAATTTAATAAAAAGAAATAAATCTACCAAAGCTACAGTCAGTGAACTCACTCCAGAGTCTTCAGTCCACAGTTTGGACTCTCCAGTCCAGCAGACAGACGCTTCACTGATGAAACAGACAGGATGTTGAGACTCAGGTCCAGTTCTGTCAGATGGGAGGGGTTGCACTTCAGAGCTGAGGCCAAAACTTCACAGTGAGTCTCTGAGAGTCCACAGCCCTGAAGTCTGTAATGACACAAATATTCCAACATATGTTATCATGAAAGAGGAAACTTTATATTTACTTCATGCATTTGATGATCAAACAGTTTGATGCTCATTATTTGGATGAACATTTGTTCTTCACATCAGTGTGTGTGTGTGTGTGTGTGTGTGTGTGTCTGTGTGTGCGTGTGTGTGTGTCTGAGTGTATATGTGTGTGTATGTGTGTGTGTGTATGTGTGTGTCTATGTGTGTGTGTGTGTGTGTGTTTGTTCGTATATGTGTGTGTGTCTGTCTGTGTGTGTGTGTGTGTGTGTTCGTATGTGCATTTAAGTGTGTGTGTGTCTGTGTGTGTGTGTGTATGTGTCTGTGTGTCTGAGTGTTTATGTATCTGTGTGTCTGTGTGTGTGTGTGCCTGAGTGTATATGTGTGTGTGTGCGTGCCTGTGTGTGTGTCGCAGTGTATATGTGTGTGTGTGTGTGTGTGTGTGTGTGTCTGTCTGTCTGTGTGTGTATGTGTGTGTGAGTGTGTGTGTGTGTGTGTCTGTGTGTGTCTGTGTATGTGTGTGTGTCTGTGTATATGTCTGTTTGTGTGTGTGTGTGTGTGTGTGTGTTGGTGTGTGTGTGTATCTGTGTGTGTGTGTGTGTGTATGTGTGTCTGTGTGTATGTGTCTGTGCGTGTGTGTATGTGTGTGCGTCTGTGTGTGTGTGTGTGTATGTGCCTGTCTGTCTGTGTCTGTGTCTGTGTGTGTGTATGTGTCTGTTTGTGTGTGTATGTGTGTGTGTGTATTATTGTGTCTGTCTGTGTGTGTCTGTCTGTGTGTGTGTGTGTCTGTATCTGTATCTGTGTGTGCGTGTATGTGTGTGTGTGTGTGTGTATGTGTGTGTGTGTGTGTGTGTGTGTGTGTGTGTGTGTGTGTGTGTGTGTGTGTGTGTGTGTGCGTGTGTGTGTGTGTGCGTGTGTGTGTGTGTGTGTGTTCTGAAGCATCAACATCAATGATCAGACATTATTCATTAAAACATTAAATAATAATAATAAAGAAATATTTCTCCCTCATCAAGTAAACTTGATGAGTTTGAAACAGAATATTTAGAACTAAATTCCCTCTTTGAGTTTGGATCCCTCCACTGCAGCTCAGCAAGGAAACACTGAAGAAACACAAACATACTTACTTGATATGTGGAACTCAGACTGCTGAAGCCTCATATTAGTTTACACTCTGGAAGTCATTTTTACTCACAACAAGACTGTGGATTTTAAATTCCTGAAAACATTTACATTCTACACATTTGTGTTCAGCAAATTCTGAAAATTATGAACCAAACATTTGAAACTTCACTAAAGAATTTAAATTTAATAAAAAGAAATAAATCTACCAAAGCTAAAGTCAGTGAACTCACCTCAGAGTCTTCAGTCTACAGTTTGGACTCTCCAGTCCAGCAGACAGACGCTTCACTGATGAATCAGACAGTTTGTTTCTACTCAGGTCCAGTTCTGTCAGATGGGAGGGGTTGCACTTCAGAGCTGAGGCCAAAACTTCACAGTGAGTCTCTGAGAGTCCACAGTCCCAAAGTCTGTAATGACACAAATATTCCAACATATGTTATCATGAAAGAGGAAACTTTATATTTACTTCATGCATTTGATGATCAAACAGTTTGATGCTCATTATTTTGATGAACATTTGTTCTTCACATCATCTTTTTATTAAATGTATTTTTTCTGATGCATTTTATTCCTTAAATGTAAAAATGAAGCTCAGAGAAAGTTCAGACAGGAAGAGCATCTTTTTTACAAGCTCACATCTATAGTTTGATTTCTCATCCCTCAGTCATTCTGATCTTTCTCACAGCTCATCATTTCCTTTCTGTCATTTCTGGGGCATCAATTAAGACGTCAGCTGTTCACATCACCTGCTCACATCTAACCAATAGCACGCTGACACACCTTCTTTGTCAGCCTATCATATTGCAGCTGTCTTTTTAAATGTTTCTCCCTCTCTGCTCAGTGCTTTCAGAGCTGCTGCATATCAGGATGATTCAGATTCAAGTAGTTGACTCTTGGGAGAAATGTCAAGTATCAGGCTTTGTCAACCAGCTCAGTCTGCTGTTGTACTCACTGGATGTTTATCAATTGTAGCCTGTTCATTGAAGCAGTGTTCAGTCAGCGTGACTGCTCTCTGCTGCTGTGGGAACATGTGTGTGCAAATATTAGTAGCCTAGTACTTGGATTTCTGTCTAGATATTGTAGCTGCGTTGCTGTCTGCATCACTTTAACTTCCTCTCTTCAAGCAGCAATAGTTTTACCTAGCCTTTGTTCAAAAGTCAAGTCACACACAGATGAGATCAGCTGTCCTAATTATCGTTGATTCAGGTGCCTGGTTCAGTGAGCCGCAGTCTGTGTCCAGCCAAAGATCTTCTCTGAGAGAAGATGCTTCCTCGCTCTGTTTTGTTTCTTCATCAAACAATGTTCATGAAACATGTCCACTCTAAAGATTTCCAGTAAGTAAGTAAGCATCTTTCTTTGCTCACATGTAACATCTACCACAAGAGCTTTCCATAAAGTCACTTTGAAGGTTGTTTCTATGCAGCATTTAACTTTGTATTTGGGTTCCAGTGATTCAGCAGTAAGCTTCCTAGCTAGCGCTGCATGTACGTAGCTGCTAGGCTAAATAGTAAACTTCACTGTTAGAGTTTGATTTGATTTCCAACATTAGTACAGAGCTGACCATGCTCCTGATACTGATGGACAGGAAACACTTATTGTCATGCTTCGTCTTTCACTTTAGTTTCCTTTCATTCATTCAGAGCGTCTTCATCAGTAAGGACTTCATCTCCATCAGTAAGGACTTCATCTCCATCAGTAAGGACTTCATCTTCATCATTGAGGACATCATCTTCATCATTGAGGACTTCATATTCATTAGTAAGAGCTTCATCTTCATCAGTAAGGACTTCATCTTCATCAGTAAGGACTTCATCTTCATCAGTAAGGACTTCATCTTCATCAGTAAGGGCTTCATCTTCGTCAGTGGGATATTTAGCATCAGATCATCATTCAGCTCAGTGTCTATAGCCGCAGCTATGTTAGCTCATGTCTTTAACACTGTTTTATTTTCTATATAGATGCATCAGTAGCACAAACAAAAAGACAGTTTATTTAGCATCACTGTTTTTCTAACATGATGATGTAGATGATAGGTGATGTGGTCTATAGACTGGACGTGTCCTTTGATTACAGTCAGGTGGATAGTTACTGTTGATGGAGGAAGGACTAACAATGTTCAACTGCTCAATATGATTTAAGAAGCCACTTTTTCTATCTGAAGATGAATTCATTCACCTATTTATTCATCCTTCAATAAGGTCTAAAGATCATATTAAAATGCACGTTGATCTACCGACTGCTTCAAACAGCATGTGAGGTCATTATCAGCTCCTCTTCAACATCTAAACTATTGGTCATCTACAGCATCCTGATGGCTCTTCAATAAATGACAGATGAAAGGTGTAAAGCTAACAGCTATGGTAAGCACTGCATATAACTGGTGGTTGGTGCTTCATGTTTAGTCTCACCATTCTTTAGCTGATCTCTAATCTCTGGTCACTGCTGAGCTCCTTGGAGCTTCCAATCATCTCTGACTTCAATCATCATTGTATGTTACTGCCTGCTTAATAAGTACAAGTTAGTCCTGATCTCTAGCATTGCTGGCTATGGCCCATCATGCAACAGGGCAGACTGGACAAGTTCACATTGGTAGCTGTTCAACTCATCATGCCCGTTAAGATCGCTGCTGCGAATGGAGCTCTGGTTTTATTATATCGGATTATGATTGACATGTTTATTATTCTTAGTGTGCAATAAAGAAACCTGTCATGCTCATTATTTAGTTTCATCTCTTAGATTATTATTATTCAAGATAATCCTGAAAATTATGAACCAAACAGTGAAGGATGTGAATTAAATAAAAAGAAAACAATCTATCAAAGTTACAGTCAGTGAACTCACCTCAGAGCCAGTTTGCAGTTTGGACTCTCCTGTACAGCAGACAGCAGCTTCTCTGATGAATCAGACAGGATGTTGTTGAGCCACAGGTGCAGCTCTGTCAGATGAGGGTTGGACTTCACAGCTGAGGTCACAACTTCACAGTCAGTGTCTGAGAGACTAACAGCAGTAAGTCTGTAATGACACAAATATTACAACATATTATCATGAAGTGGCTCAAGGTTCAGACTAACAAGGAGAACACGTTTGAATCTCAAAAACTAAACTAATGTATTAAAGTAAGTTATTAACAAACTAAATGTAAACTCCATGTGTAATAATATATCGGCTTCAGTGTTGGGCACGTTACTTTGAAAAAGTAATTAGTTACTCATTACTTCTCCCAAAAAGTAACTGAGTTACATCAATGTCAAAGTAATTAAAGTCAAAGAGTCAGAAAGTTTGGTTCTGTCTCTAAGTGCAGCTGCTCTTTGAGAGAGAGAAAAAAAACAGTTCAGTGAGGTCTGAAGAAGTAACGACCCTTTTTTTGTTGTAACGGAGGAAACTAATTAATTTGATTACTCGTTGTTGAAAATAATAACGCTGTTTATTTATAACGCTGTTATTCATCACTAATCGGCTTATGATTGACATGTTTATTATTCTTAGTGTGCAATAAAGAAACCTGTCATGCTCATTATTTAGTTTCATCTCTTAGATTATTATTGTTATTCAAGATAATCCTGTATATTATGAACCAAACAGTGAAGGATGTGAATTAAATAAAAAGAAAACAATCTACCAGAGTTACAGTCAGTGAACTCACCTCAGAGCCAGTTTACAGTTTGGACTCTCCTGTACAGCAGACAGCAGCTTCTCTGATGAATCAGACAGGTAGTTGAGTCTCAGGTGCAGCTCTGTCAGATGAGGGTTGGACTTCACAGCTGAGGTCACAACTTCACATTCAGTGTCTGAGAGTCCAAAGGCAGTAAGTCTGTAATGACAAATATTACAATATATTATCCTGAAGTGGCTCAAGGTTCAGACTAACTAGGAGAGCACATGTTTGAATCTCAAAAACTAAAATAATGTATTAAAGTAAGTTATTAACAAACTAAATGTAAACTCCATGTGTAATGTGTAGAATCAGTAGTGTAGGGAAGAGCATGGATGAGGGGAAATGTGTGCCAGACAATAACAAACACATGAAGCAAAGAAAGAAAAGAGATGTTGCTGGTGGAAGAGAGAGGGAGACACTGAGCAGGCCAGCTTTGATAAGGTGATCCAGCCCAAAGCCCAGCTGATGCTTCAGACTGATGACTCTATTAAAAAATAAATAAATAGGAATGTATTCAATATTTAGACGTTTAGTGTCCACTTTCTTTCCTCAGAATCTGAAAAACTGAGTCAGCACAAACACAATGAACAAACCAATCAGGTTGAATTATTTTAACATGATGTCATCAGAAAGATGTTATCAGTGTTTCAGCATTAAAATATAACATTGAGTTTTAATGTGTATCAGATGTCTTTAAACAGGCTGAATTCTGCCGTTCTGCTCTTATATATTGATCAGACCTCTGTGCATTTCCTGCTACTACTCTTTTCTACACCAACCATGTAACACCACTTCCCTCTTTACAATAAAAAGATGAACTGATGAGAAATAAAAGGCTCCATTGCTCGGTTCAACACACTCAGGGGTTTAGTCTCTATGACCAGTAGTTTACGGAGGCTAATGTTGCTTAACGTTAACTAACTTTACATATTGTTGTATAACTGACATTACTGAATCAGTCTGCTGATTGGCTGATCCTCCGTGCTCACTATGAAATGTCTCAGAAGCCTTTCAGAAAAAAATGATGATGAAAGCATTTCTCTCTGACTTCAGAAATCTTCTTGGAAAATGAAACAGATCTTATTTTAAACTCTTAATCATAGTGTTAAAAACAGTGTGTGATTATATATGATTGACAGAAGCTGCTCATGTAATAATAACTTTACTGCATTCACTGATAACTGTAAAATACTGATATATGTTGTGATAAAATGCTGCTGTAATAAAACCTCAACCACAACCTCTAAAGTCCTTCATGTGTTTCACCAGGTTTGAATGACTCCTCCAACACACAAAGGAAGAGAAAGAGAAGAAAACACTGTCAAATCCAATAATGACTAGAAATAAATAGAATAACTGTTCATTAACTTAACAGCTATAAACATCAACATTATTTACACATCTGAGACTAAATATAACTGACATGTTATTTCACATATAAACAACTATTTTAACTATAATAAAACATTTATATTATTTATATTTGAAGAACTAAACTACTAATCTACACTGATTTATAATGTTAATCACATCTGGACTTACACAGCCTTTCTGCAGTTCCTCACAGCTGGGATCAGTCTCCGTCGTCCCTCCTCTGATGTGTTGTACTTCTTCAGGTCCAACTCATCCAGAACCTCCTCTGACATCTGCAGCATGTAGGCCAGAGCTGAGCAGTGGATCACAGAGAGTTTCTTCTCTGATCTGTTCTCTGACTTAAGGAACTCTTGGATCTCCTGATGTACTGAGCGGTCGTTCATCTCCATCAGACAGTGGAAGATGTTGATGCTTCTGTCAGGATAGATATAACCACTGTTCATCTTCTTCAGGTTGTTGATGACTCTCTGGATGGTTTCTGGACTGTTGTCTGTCTCACCCAACAGGCCTCCTAAGAGACTCTGGTTGGACTCCAGAGAGAGGCCATGAAGGAAGCGGACAAACAGGTCCAGGTGGCCATTTTTACTCTTGAGAGATTTCTCCATGGCTGTGTTCAGGAAGTCATCCAGAGATGAGTAACTGTAGTATCGTCCTAGGAAGTCCTTCAGTACCTCTGTGTTGCTGCTGGTGTAACAGTGGTACATGTAGACTGCAGCCAGAAACTCCTGAACGCTCAGATGAACAAAGCTGTAGACTGGTTTCTGGAAGATCACACTCTCTGTTTTGAAGATCTGTGTACAAACTCCTGATAACACCGAGGCCTCTGTGACATCAAGACCACACTGCTCCAGGTCTTCTTGGTAGAACATGATGTTTCCTTTCTCCAGTTGTTCAAACGCCAGCCTCCCCAGCTTCAGAAGAAGGTTCCTGTCAGCCTCCGTCAGCTCCTGTGGACTCGTCTCATGTCCCTCATCATACTTGTTCTTCTTCCTCTTTGTCTGAACCAGCAGGAAGTGTGAGTACATGTCAGTCAGGGTCTTGGGCAGCTCTCCTCTCTGGTCTGGAGTCAACATTTCCTCCAGAACTGTAGCAGTGATCCAGCAGAAGACTGGGATGTGACACATGATGTGGAGGCTCCTGGATGTCTTGATGTGTGAGATGATTGTGCTGGACTGCTCTTCATCACTGAATCGCCTCCTGAAGTACTCCTCCTTCTGGGGGTCAGTGAAGCCTCGTACTTCTGTTACCCTGTCCACACATGAAGGAGGGATCTGATTGGCTGCTGCAGGTCTGGTAGTTATCCAGACGAGAGCCGAGGGAAGCAGCTTCCCCTTGATGAGGCTTGTCAGCAGCACGCTGACTGATGACTTCTGTGTGACATCAGACACGACCTCACTGTTGTTAAAATCCAGTGAAAGTCTGCTTTCATCCAGGCCGTCAAAGATGAACAGAACTTTACAGCCAGCGAGCTTCTCTGCTGAGAGCTTCTGTAATGTTGGATAGAAAACATGGATCAGCATGAGCAGACTGTACTGCTCTTCTTTGATCAAGTTCAGCGACCTGAACGAGAACAGAATCAGCAGACTGATATCTTGGTTGTTGGAGCGCTGTGCCCAGTCCAGAGTGAACTTCAGCACTGAGAAGGTTTTTCCAACGCCAGCGACGCCGTTCATCAGAACCACTCTGACTCTGTGTAAGACTTCACAGATGTCCTGATCCTTGGTTGGAGCGTCATGGAGGGTCTTCATCTTGGAAGCTGTTTCAAGCTGCCTCACCTCATGTTGGGTATGAACCTCTTCAGTTACCTGTTGGTCAGGTAAGACTTTAAAGATGTCCTGACACTTGATTGGAGCGTCATGGAGGGTCTTCATCCTGAAAGCTGTTTCAAGCTGCCTCACCTCATGTTGGGTATTAACCTCTTCACTCTGTCCCTCTGTGATGTGGACCTCAGTGAAGATGCTGACGAGGAAGGTTTTAGTTCCTGCTTCATCAGTTCCTTGAGTCACACATTCACATGTGCTGCTCAGACTGATGTGATGTTCATCTAAAACCTCCTGCAGACCACTTTCTGCTGAAAGAGAAGAAAAAGAAGGTATCATTATAAATATATGTTCAGTAGGATAGAGGAGGTAGATTCCTGTTTTCAGAGATGATGACATCAGCAGACAGATCTTCAGTCTTACTTTGTACAGTGCTGGTCTGACTGGCTGTCTGCAGTCCAGCTCTGGTTATAGATCTTTTTCCACACTGGGGACAGGAGGGGTGTCCTGATGAAGCAGACTGGTCCCAGTATGAGGTGATGCACTGTCTGCAGAACCAGTATCCACAGCTGGTAGAGACTGGATCCTTCAGGACGTCCTGACACAAAGAACAGCAGGACAGCTGCTCCTCCACAGAAACAGCCCTCCTCTTCCTCTCTCTGTGGACATGAACACATTCTTTATGCCACATGACATTAGTGGAGGCCAACCGACAGCTCACATGCTTCATGCAGCTCTTTCCCCACATAAACAGTCCAGACTCTCAGTATTTGGATATTTCTACATGTGTGTTCTTCAGCCTCTTGAGTAGGCTTACATCACAGTGAAATAACTGTGTATATGCTGTTGGTTTAGTTTCTGCAGCTACATTTACTCTCAGTCACTGCAGCATTAAAGATGGCAGGTTTTTCTACACAGTTTGAATCTGCTCACATGAATAGTTGGAAGGTGTTTTTCTGTCACTTGCATCATTTAGATAGAAATAAAAAAGTGCTCATAAATGATTAAACAAGTGAATGAATATATGAATATTAAAGTGTCATTGGTGACAGCCTATTATCACTATCAAATATTAATTTAGAATAAAATAATGGATACTTCACATGCAACGCTTCAAAATGAGTGACAACAAAGCACCAGCAAAGGCAGAGAAGAAGAAGACTGCAAGTAAATATGGATGTAAACAATGAAGGATTTAAGAATTCCCGCTAGGGATCAATAAAGTTTCCCTATAAGATATTAGCCTCAAACATCACATACATGCACCATAATACATTCATTAGTTTGATGAAGTTACTAGAAATGTCCTGTGTCTCATGCTAGTTTGCTTTTCTCAGTTATGTTTTTTTCTATGAGCATTGATTTATTTACAGCTGCTACACATCTACTGTTCAAATGATTGACAGGTACACAGATACCCATGTAATATATATATATGTATATATATCAACATATTGACCAATGTTTCTTTTTCCTCTAAGCTACAAACATATTTAGCGCTTCATTACAGCTCTACAACACTACACATTATGACAAAGAGTAACGTTTAAACTGTGACGACGTGACTCACAATACGCTCAAAATACGATTAATTATATATGAATGAGCTACTACCTTATTGTGGTGGAGGGGTTTGCGTGTCCCATTGACCCCAGGAGCTCAGTTATCGGGGGCTTTTATGCCCCTGGTAGGGTCTCCCATGGCAAACAGGTCCGGGGGGAGGGGCCAGACAAAAAGTGGCTCAGAAGACCCCAATGTTTACCCCGGTAGACAAGAGGGTAGCCTCCCTCCGCTTTCGGCGACGGATCCTGACTGTTGTTTGTGCCTATGGTCCAAACAGCAGCTCAGAGTATCCGCCCTTTTTGGACTCCTTGAAGGGGGTGCTGGAAAACACTCCCCCTGGGGATTCCCTCGTTCTGCTGGGGGACTTGGAAGGGTGTGATTGGGAGGAATGGCCCCCCTGATCTGCACCCGAGCGGTGTTCTGTTATTGGACTTCTGTGCTCGTCACAGATTGTCCATGACGAACACCATGTTCAAGCATAAGGGGGTCCATATGTGCACTTGGCACCAGGACACCCTAGGCCGCAGTTCGATGATTGACTTTGTAGTCGTGTCGTCGGACTTGCGGCCGCATGTCTTGGACACTCGGGTGAAAAGAGGGGCGGAGCTGTCAACTGATCACCACCTGGTGGTGAGTTGGCTACGATGGTGGTGGAGGATGCCGGTCAGACCTGGCATTGTGAGGGTCTGCTGGGAACGTCTGGCAGAGTCTCTTGTCAGAGAGAGTTTCAACTCCCCCCTCCAGGAGAGCTTCGGCCACGTGCCGGGTGAGGCGGGGGACATTGAGTTCGAGTGGGCCATGTTCTGTGCCTCCATTGTTAAGGCCATGGAAAAAGACTTCCGGACGGCGTCTCAGGAGGGGGAAGCAGTGCGCCGTCAACACTGTGTATGGTGGGGACGGTGTGCTGCTGACCTTGACTCGGGATGTTGTGGATCGGTGGAAGGAATACTTCAAAGACCTCCTCAATCCCACCGACACGCCTTCCGGTAAGGCCGTGGAACTGTGGACCAGCTCTACACCCTCTGCAGGATCCTTGAGGGTGCATGGGAGTTTGCCCAACCAGTCCACATGTGATTTGTGGACTTGGAGAAGGCATTCGACCGTGTCCCTCGGGGAGTCCTGTGGGGGGTTCCCCCGGGAATACGAGGTACCTGACACCCTGATAAGGGCTGTCCATTCCCTATATGACCGGTGTTAGAGCTTGGTCCGCATTGCCGGTAATAAGTCTGACTTGACTCCGCCAGGGCTGCCCTTTGTCACTGATCCTGTTCATAATTTTTATGGACAGGATTTCTAGGCGCAGCCAGGGTGTGGAGGGGGTCCGGTTTGGTGACCTCAGGATTGGGTCACTGCTTTTTGCGGATGATGTGGTCCTGTTGGCTTCATCAGACCGTGACCTCCAACTCTCACTGGATCAGTGTGAAGCAGCTGGGATGAGAATCAGCACCTCCAAATCCATGGTCCTCAACCGGAAAAGGGTGGAGTGCACTCTCCGGGTCGGGGATGAGATCCTGCCCCAAGTGGAGGAGTCCAAGTACCTCCGGGTCTTGTTCACGAGTGAGGGAAGGATGAAGCGTGAGAACGACAGGCAGATTGGTGCGGCGTCTGCAGTAATGCGGACTCTGCACAGATCCGTCATGGTGAAGAGAGAGCTGAGCCGAAAGGCAAAGTTCTGGATTTACCAGTCGATCTTGGTTCCTACCCTCACCTCTGGTCATGAGCTTTGGGTAGTGACCGAAAGAACAAGATCGCGGGTACAAGCGGCCGAAATGAGCTTCCTCCGTAGGCTGGCTGGGCTCTCCCTTAGAGATAGGGTAAGAAGCTCAGTTATCCGGAGGGAGCTCGGAGTAGACCCGCTGCTCCTCCGCATCGAGAGGAGCCAGATGAGGTGGCTCGGGCATGTAATTAGGATGCCTCCCAGACGCCTCCCTGGTGAGCTGTTCAGGGCACGTCCCACCGGTAGGGAAGACCCAGGACACGCTGGAGAGACTATGTCTCTCGGCTGGCCTGGGAACGCCTCGGGATCCCCCGGGAAGAGCTGGACGAAGTGGCTGGGGAGAGGAAAGTCTGGGCTTCCTGCTTAGGCTGCTGCCCCTGCGACCCGACCCCGGATAAGCGGAAGAGGATGGTACGCTACGGTATATATGAATAATTTATCATGAGTAACACTGAGATTTTTTTTATCGTGAGTAACACTGAGACTTTATTTATCGTGAGTAACTCTGAGACTTTATTTATCGTAACACTGAGACTTTATTTATCGTGAGTAACACTTAGACTTTATTTATCGTGAGTAACACTGACACTTTATTTATCATGAGTAACACTGAGACTTGTTCTTATGACTCTGCCTCGTCTCTATTCAAGGTCCCTGATTTTAATTTTTTCATGAATCGTTCCTGAAAAGAAAACTGAAGGACCAAAAGATACGCGGACCCTTGGTCAAAACTTGTTTCTCAGATTTGTCGACTATTTGCATAAAACAGGAAGAAAACAGTTGATTTTACAGTCAGTTTTAAGTTCTTGAACTTGTTCATCATCTTGATTCTCTTCACAGTTTACATTCAGAGCTGACAGCACATACACTCAGGGCTTTAGTCAAGAAAGCACATTTAGAGAAAACTCAGAGTTTGTTCACCCTGAGATGACTCAGAGAAACTCTGGATGATCAGTTCCAGAAAGAGAGAAAACTGAAAGTCTGGCTCAGTTACCACAGAGTCAGTTACCATGGGAACTGAACATCTGCATGTCCTTCTGTTATAACACTGACTCTGTAAACACAAGACAGCTGTCAGTTTGTCACTAAACTCTTTATTGTACATAATGTGTAATCTCCTCCTCAGTGGCCAGGCTCCATATTCTTACAGCACCAACCCCTGTTTGTAATCCAGAACTGACATACAGATGTCATAACACTGTGACAGTTATATGTTTTCTATGAAAACACATCAATCATCAGAACACCACTCCTATGAGGGTAATAAAGCATGCGTTGCACCCTCACTTTAATGTTTTGGATCTTCAGTTGAAATTGTAATAATAAATGCTGAATACAGTGTGGTAGGTCTTAGACTCACATACTGTGTGAGTGTCTCTGTGTGGACCTGCTGTAGTGGTTCATGTATGTGCAGCAGCAGCATGTGTGAAAGGGCTGAATGAAAGTGAATGTTGGCACTTTTCATAGACAGACAGTCAGATGTTACAGACTCTGCTCTGTCTTCTTTCTCCAGATGTAGATAAGATGTAAACCAGTAACACTGGAGACACACACAGTAAAATAAACCAAGTCCTGCCTCTCAAGTGAGCAGCTTCCTATACATTACATGACTTTAACTACAACATATATTAGTGACTGACTTTTTAACACTAATAGTGTTGTAATGTAGTTTATGAAATGACATTTAAAACCTGAATCATCTTCAGCTCAGTTTACAGTAGAAACAGTCTCTTACTTTGTGTCTGAGGGTCCAGGTTCATTACTGAAGTCTGTAGGATGACCTTTAGACCGGTCACTCTTCATAGACTCATAGCCGGATGTTAGAGACTCTGCTCCGTCCTCCTCTTCCTCCTCTTTCTTCATCTTCTGGAGTCTGAGAACCAGTAACACTGGAGACACACACACATACACAGTATAATAAACCCAGTCCTGCCTCTCAACTTAGTAGCTTCTTATTAGTTTACATGACTTTAACTACAACCATGTGTGTTTTCTAGTCATCACAAAGAGAAACTTTGACTCTGGTTTAAATCCAACAGACTTCAGATAAACATGTGTGTGCTTCTTAACTGTGACTTCTCTCTACTTTAATCACATTACATCGCTGTGAAGACAGAAACCAGGAAAAGAAAAGAGGAAACTACTTTTAAAGACTCTGGGCCAGATGTAAGAACACGTTCATATTTTATTCTTAAATGTGTTTTTTTCATGCAGTAACAGACACAGAAATGTTTGTTCTTTATTAATCTAACTGCTGGTTGTATAGACATTGTAGCTGCAAGATGTCAGGTAGCTGTGTGTCTTGGCATACACATGTCCAGCCAATGTAGCTTTTAATAATCCACTCAAAGTCCATGTAACGTTGAAAAATACAAAAAAAATGTATTCCACAAGTCTCACAAAATATCCATGGAATTGGCCTTTCTTACTAAAAACAATATAGGACAGGACATGGTATGAAAACCGTGTGTCTCCACAGCTACTCTAAGGTCCACTAATTAACCCAGCTCCACAGCCTACTGTGAAACCTGTGTGTGAGGCTGCTGTCTCTTAAAGCTACAGTACCCAAGTTTAAACACTCACTGAAATAGCTTATTCTAGACTGAAAGGATTAACAAATTATCAAATTCAATAAAACATACTTATACATAAAATTTAGGCCATTACTAAACTTCCAAACTCAACGCTTCAATATCAAATGTATATATTAGAATGATATTAGGAGAAATAAGAAAATCAGCAAACTTAACCTTGCCTCATACAGACATGATTGTAGCTGTCACAGAGCTCTGTGTGTTTTCTTTTTCCTCTAAGCTACAAACATATTTAGCGCTTCATTACAGCTCTACAACACTACACATTATGACAAACAGTAACATTTAAACAGTGACCATCTGACTCACAATATGCTCAAAATACACTAAATTATATATGAATAATATATGAATCAAATCCAACTCTTAGCCACAGGATGACTGATACAAGCTGTGATATTCTACCATGAACACATTTGGGACATGGACACACTGCTCACAGTTTGATTTAAGAGCTTTACTCCCAATGAACCAAGCGTGCTGCTGTGTCATATATGAATGATTCTATCCAAAGAGACTTCCAGAAATACAATAATCATGAATCAGATGGCAAACACTGATTGCATGAAAGCCATTAGAAAAACACTCATCCTTTGTTTTTATTCATATATAATTTAGTGTACTTTGAGCGTATTGTGAGTCAGGTGGTCACTGTTTAAACGTTACTCTTTGTCATAATGTGTAGTGTTGTAGAGCTGTAATGAAGCGCTAAATATGTTTGTAGCTTAGAGGAAAAAGAAGACTAGTTTACTGATGTTTTAAAGAAGCTTTTATTATTTTTGTCACCATTATCCTCTGATTATGAACATCAATAGTTACAGATTAGCCTAGTAAAGAACAAATATTACTTAAATATATTAAATATAATCTATTAATAAAATATAACTAAACAAACAATATCATGTTCCTATTCCGGTCACTCATTTCTCATAAATAACTTAACAACCTTTAATTAACACCGTTAACTGTTGCCTTTCAAAATAAAAGATCCTAAACAAAAGGGCACAAAGCTTACAGGAAGTGGATAAAGGAACTAAA
The DNA here is from genome assembly GCA_021039105.1 of Scomber colias. Classification (NCBI taxonomy): domain Eukaryota; kingdom Metazoa; phylum Chordata; class Actinopteri; order Scombriformes; family Scombridae; genus Scomber; species Scomber colias. The sequence continues at coordinate 221,863 of JAJDFG010000231.1, read as the reverse complement.
GGGACAATAAGGTACGAGTGTTGTAGTCAAGGCCATTCTTCATAATCATGTGTCTCAACATTTACATTATTTACATTATTATGAATGTTAGTAAATACTACAGTCACTACATTAGGAACACATGTTTGATCTCATTAAGCCCAATACAACAGCTCTGATATAAATGACACTTTTTAACATTGTCTAAAAAGTGATAATGTGTTTATTACTGAGGTGGAACACCATCACCCACTATGACCTCAGTAATAAACACAGTTGAATTATCACTTTGACAATGCTAACAAAAATGTAGAAACTTCATAAATGGAGGTTTTATAGCAGAGCTGTTGTATTTGATTCACTTAGATTGCACAGGTCTTTTTTCATTTTCATATCTTGTTAACTTTATGAGTTCAATTGTGACATCAGATCAATAAAAGGTTATTTTCTGATTGTTTCACAGCGGTTACGTTCAACCACTGAACCCTGCAGCTCAGCCTCAAACCTCTGATTGTGAAACACCTCTGTTACGTTCAAGTCTGTTCCTCTCCTGATAAACTGTGTTTCTGTAGCATCAGCATGTTGAAACAAATATCAACAGGGGAACAGACTTCATCATAACACCAGTTGACAGTGACACTCACCTGCTTTAAAGCTGCTTTGTCTTCTTGTACTCCGTTGACTTCAAATGGCGACTAAACACTGAATAGTATCACCTATAGAGTTACTTCCTGTTTGACTACTTCCCTCTTCTTTACTGGAAGTCACGTGTGTGTGTGTGTGTGTGTGTGTGTGTGTGTGTGTGTGTGTGTGTGTGTGTGTGTGTGTATGTATGTGTGTGTGGGGTGTGTGTGTGTGTGTGTGTGTGTGTGTGTGTGTGTGTGTGTGTGTGTGTGGTGTGGTTTGTGTGTGTAGTAGTACTACAGTAGTATAGTAGTAGTGCTGCAGTAGTATCGTAGTAGTACTGCAGTAGTATAGTGGTAGTATAGTAGTAGTACTGCAGTAGTATAGTAGTAGTATAGTAGTAATATTGCAATAGTACTGCAGTAGTATAGTAGTAGTACTGCAGTAGTATAGTAGTAGTACTGCAATTTATAGCCAGTTTTACAGCCAGATGTCAGAGATGCAGTCTCCTCCCGGGTATCTCAGCTCGTGAGCAGTCTCCTCCCGGGTATCTCAGCTCGTGAGCAGTCTCCTCCCGGGTATCTCAGCTCGTGAGCAGTCTCCTCCCGGGTGTCTCAGCTCGTGAGCAGTCTCCTCCCGGGTATCTCAGCTCGAGAGCAGTCTCCTCCCGGGTGTTTTACAGCCAGATGTCAGAGGTGCAGTCTCCTCCTGGGTATCTCAGCTCGTGAGCGAGCGCCAGCCCGTCTGGCTCTTTACCGAAATCCACCAGGAAGTTTTCATCCAGGGACAGACCTCCATTAACCAATTAATGCTCTATACAACCAATTAATACTCTATACAACTAATTAAGTAGTTAGTATAGTAGTAGTACTGCAGTAGTATAGTAGTAGTACTGCAGTAGTATAGTAGTAGTACAGTAGTAGTATAGTAGTAGTACTGCAGTAGTATAGTAGTAGTACAGTAGTAGTACTGCAAGAGTACAGTAGTAGTAGTACTGCAGTAGTATAGTAGTAGTACAGTAGTAGTACTGCAGTAGTATAGTAGTAGTACTGTAATTTACAGCCAGTTTTACAGCCAGATGTCAGAGATGCAGTCTCCTCCCGGGTATCTCAGCTCGTGAGCAGTCTCCTCCCGGATGTCTCAGCTCGTGAGCAGTCTCCTCCCGGATGTCTCAGCTCGTGAGCAGTCTCCTCCAGGGTATCTCAGCTCTTGAGCAGTCTCCTCCCGGGTGTCTCAGCTCGTGAGCAGTCTCCTCCCGGGTGTCTCAGCTCGTGTGCAGTCTCCTCACGGGTGTTTTACAGCCAGATGTCAGAAGTGCAGTCTCTTCCCGGGTATCTCAGCTCATGAGCCAGCGCCGGCCCGTCTGGCTCTTTACCCAAATCCACCAGGAACTGCAGTAGTATAGTAGTAGTATAGTAGTAGCATAGTAATAGTACAGTAGTAGTACTGCAGTAGTATAGTAGTAGTATAGTAGTAGTATTGCAGTAGTATAGTAGTAGTATAGTAGTAGTACTGCAGTAGTATAGTAGTAGTGTAGTAGTAGTACTGCAGTAGTATCTTAGTAGTAATGCAGTAGTATAGTAGTAGTACAGTAGTAGTACTGCAGTAGTATCTTAGTAGTACTGCAGTAGTACTTAGTAGTATAGTAGTAGTACTGCAGTAGTATAGTAGTAGTATAGTAGTAGTACTGCAGTAGTATAGCAGTAGTATAGTAGTAGTACTGCAGTACTACTGCAGTACTACTACTATACTACTACTATACTACTGCAGCAGTAGTATAGTAGTAGTATAGTAGTAGTACTGCAGTAGTATAGCAGTAGTATAGTAGTAGTACTGCAGTAGTACAGATGAAGCCATTTCAAAGTTCCCGTGTTTCCTTGATAGCTCCTTGACTGGCCGATAATGGAAGCAGGGGGGAAATGCGATCCCCCCGCGATGACGTGGTCAATGAGGCCCCGACTGGAAACGCCCCTAAGCTGCCCGAGTGAAAACCAGCTGCAATGCCTCATTTATCCACGGGGAGGAGCAGTGTGTTTAGACCAGGCGGGGAGTTCCTGTCCTCTGAAAAGAAGCCAATGCGGAAGTAACTTAGAGCTGCATTCTATCAAAAGGCCACCAGGGGGCGATCGTTTTGTGTTCAAAAAGACTTTCGTCTCTATACAAGTCAATGGAGAATTCACCAACTTCTCACTTGATTTCTAATCTCAGTAAACGTTTTCAAAATGTGTTTATGGTCTCAATCGCTAGTTTAAAGCCTTCTTCAATGCAGTATGATGTTCATTTGGGACATTTTGGCCTCCCTGATTTTATATGTGACGATAAAGCAGGCTACGTGGCTACGTTGTGATTGACAGGTTGATTGACCAATATCCTCGAGATCCAGCCCTCGCAACCAATCGCAGCCTCCCCGCTCCGCCGTTGGTCCCGCCCATACTTCCGTCCATGACTCCGCCTCATGCCCATATAAGTAGAATCCGTGTTCTTTTTTTCCCAGCATGCACCTGAAATTTTCAAGATGGCGCTGCCTAGATTCGATACTATTGGCTTCCGAGCAGCAGTCCACAAACCAATGGGTGACGTCACGGATGTTACGTCCATTTCTTATATACAGTCTATGGTTTAGACCCACTGCTCATAGAAAAGACTAGGCTGTCCAACGATTAAAAAAATTAACTGGATTCATCACGTTACAACCCTGTGATTAAACCTGATTAAAATACGAGGCTAAATATTATATACACTTATATTACTTGTTTTACTTCTATTCTTCTGTATAAAGTCGCCTAATGAAGGGTACACTATAGTTAATCCATTAGAAAGTAAGGATGCAATTGAAGCTGACGTACATCTGACAGGACACCGTCTGTCACAGGGAACACTCGCGGACACTTAATAATTCCTCTGACTGATCACTGATCACTGTCACTGTCAAACCAAGAAACAGCCCATGAGACAAACCCAGTCTAGTGATTTAAAACAGGACGCGCTATTTAATACATAATGTTTATATTATATGGGTCCCCAATCCGACCATTTTTTGTGTATTATTTTATCATTATTAAGGCAAAATAACTCAATTTATGTCCATGAACATTATAATGAATAGAATAGACTTAATATTAGTTACATCCAGTGTGCTGCGTGGACTTCATTACATCTGCTGCACCGCTGCTACCACAATTATGAAATGCTAAGTTTCTACAGTCTGTGACTGTGACCCTCATAAAAGTAATATTTTACAAATCTGCGAAATTCGTTAAAGCAAGTCATTTGGCGACTTCTAAGTCATTCAGTTAAATTAAGTCTGTTCTGCTCCGCTGGAGAGGCTGCGAGCATGAATGATATCAGTGTGTCTTTTTTACACAAGTATCTGTAGCAGGCTACTGCATGACTCAGGCATGACTCAGAAGAATATGCTTGTACTTTTTAATCATAGTGCGTTGGGTTAATTTATCGGCTGTGTTGTGTGTTATCGGTGCAGCACGCGTTATGTTTTCGCGCAACGTTTGTGTCGGAGGCAACTGTGCTTGAGTACACTTGGGTTTTGAGGTAATGTGAGTGCGGGCCAGCGGGGGACGGGGGGCATTCGCTTTGAAAGACAATGGGACAGCACTGTAACCATCCCCCTCAACCCATCACCTTCGAGCTGGACACCTCCCCCATCGAAAATCAAGATCAAGACACTGTTTGCCCCCACTATATCCAGCACATATGCTACTGTATGTGTGGTTGAGTTTTCAGTTTTACATCTTTTCTAAGTGAGTGAGGGGTGTAGTTGTAGATGTGTGTAGTGCCCCAATTCTGTCCAGCATGTATGTGTGGTTGAGTTTTCAGTTTTACACCAATAGTTAATTAACTAGTTAGTTACTGTAATAATAATAACGAATCTGAATTTAAACTCAATTTGTCTGACTTATATTTACCTTTTTCATATAATTAATGCACATTCAACTCTGTCTGGCCCATATCTGTCGCGGCATCTGAGCGCTCTTTCTCAGCCTTGCGCAGGCTGAAAACCTGGCTGCGCAACACCATGACGCAGGAGAGATTTGACTATTATGAAAGCTCACAGTGACCCCTCTCAGAAAATTGTTCCGACGTCCATGAACACTATTCTGATTCTGAATCTCTGTGCGTGATTTGTGTGACCATGGAACCAAATGATCCATTAAGCCCAAACAAAAGGTCGAGCAATGATAATGTTAATAAGGTGGCTGGGCTTACCTGGCTTAAAGCATGCACTGAATAGACCAGGGTTGGGTGGCACAAATGCGCTGTATAATTGCACATGATCAAATACAGTCCTGTGGCCCGTTTTCGTCATTTGGTATTATTTATCTGAGCCTAAAAGTAAAATATGAAAAGGCTTTTTTTTCGTTTTTTTGTGTTAGATTCAAAACAAATAACACAATAATCAGTAGTCAGTAGGCTATTTAATTTTTTGATTTGATTCCATGAATTTCGGATGACCACTGACCTGTCAGTAAAAAATCATAAAACATCAGAATGTGGGCTAGTTTGTGACAGAAGCGCCATCTTCTGGTCAAACCCTGTATTACAATGAATAGGTGGGTTTACAGGAAATGATAGACACGCCCAGGAGAAGGAGGGGGTCTCTCCAGCTGCTGGAACTCAGCTGGAACTTGGCTGGGAGTCAGCTGCCATTCAGCTGGCATTCAGCTTGGAGGGGAACTTTGAAGTGGCTACTACTGTATCTTAGTAGTACTGCAGTAGTATAGTAGTAGTATAGTAGTAGTACTGCAGTAGTATAGTAGTAGTATTGTAGTAGTATAGTAGTAGTATAGCAGTAGTATAGTAGTAGTATAGTAGTTCTATAGTAGTAGTACTGCAGTAGTATAGTAGTAGTATAGTAGTAGTACTGCAGTAGTATAGCAGTAGTATAGTAGTAGTACTGCAGTAGTATCTTAGTAGTACTGCAGTAGTATAGTAGTAGTATAGTAATAGTATAGTAGTAGTACTGCAGTAGTATAGTAGTAGTATAGTAGTAGTAGATTAGTATCTAATCAGGATGGAGGGAGACAGACAGGTGGAGGGAGACAGACAGGTGGAGAGAGAGAGAGACAGGTGGAGAGAGAGAGAAAGACAGGTGGAGAGAGACAGACAGGTGGAGAGAGACAGATAGGTGGAGAAAGAAATGACAGGTGGAAAGAGAGAGAAAGACAGGCGGAGAGAGAGAGAGACAGGTGGAGAGAGAGAGAGACAGGTGGAGAGAGACAGACAGGTGGAGAGAAGAAGAGACAGGTGGAGAGAGACAGACAGATGGAGAGAGACAGACGGGTGGAGAGAGGAAGACAGGTGGAGAGAGACAGACAGGTGGAGAGAGACAGACAGGTGGAAAGAGAGAGAGAGACAGGTGGAGAGAGGAAGACAGGTGGAGAGAAGAAGAGACAGGTGGAGAGAGACAGACAAGTGGGGAGAGACAGACAGGTCGAGATAGAGAGACAGACGGGTGGAGAGAGGAAGACAGGTGGAGAGAGACAGAGAGGTGGAGAGAGGAAGACAGGTGGAAAGAGAGAGAGAGACAGGTAGAGAGAGACAAACAGGTGGAGAGAGACAGACAGGTGGAGAGAGAGACAGGTGGAGAGAGACAGACAGGTGGAGAGAGACAAACAGGTGGAGAGAGACAGACAGGTGGAGAGAGAGAGAGAGAGAAAGGTGGAGAGAGACAGACAGGTTGAGAAAGGAAGAGACAGGTGGAGAGAGACAAACAGGTGGAGAGAGACAGACAGGTGGAGAGAGAGAGAAAGGTGGAGAGAGAAAGACAGGTGGAGAGAGAGACAGGTGGAGAGAGACAGACAGGTGGAGAGAGAGACAGGTGGAGAGAGAGAAAGACGGGTGGAGAGAGAGAGACAGGTGGAGAGAGACAGGTGTAGAGAGGAAGACAGGTGGAGAGAGAGAGACAGACAGGTGGAGAGAGAGAGAGAGAGAGATAGGTGGAGAGAGAGAGACAGGTGGAGAGAGATAGACAGGTGGAGAGAGAGAGAAAGACAGGTGGAGAGAGACGGTTGGGGAGAGAGAGAGAAAGACAGGCGAGGAGAGACAGACATGTGGAATGTCAATGTGTTTATTGTTATATTGAATGTTCCTGTCTCACAGCTGCCTGTCTCACAGCTGCCTGTCTCACTGCTGCCTGTCTCACTGTGAACTGTCTCACTGTGAACTGTCTCACTGCCACCTGTCTCACTGTGAACTGTCTCACTGTGAACTGTCTCACTGCTGCTTGTGTCACTGCTACCTGTCTCACTGCTGCCTGTTTCTCTTCTGCCTGTCTCACTGGTACTTGTCTCACTGCTACCTTTCTCTCTGCTACCTTTCTCTCTGCTACCTGTCTCACTGCTGCCTGTCTCACTGTGAACTGTCTCACTGCTGCCTGTCTCACTGTGAACTGTCTCACTGCTGCCTGTCTCACTATGAACTGTCTCACAGCTGCCTGTGTCACTGGTACCTGTCTCACTGCTGCCTGTCTCACTGTGAACTGTCTCACTGCTGCCTGTCTCACTGTGAACTGTCTCACTGCTGCCTGTCTCACTATGAACTGTCTCACAGCTGCCTGTGTCACTGGTACCTGTCTCACTGGTACCTTTCTCTCTGCTACCTTTCTCTCTGCTACCTGTCTCACTGCTGCCTGTCTCACTGTGAACTGTCTCACTGCTGCCTGTCTCACTGTGAACTGTCTCACTGCTGCCTGTCTCACTATGAACTGTCTCACAGCTGCCTGTGTCACTGGTACCTGTCTCACTGGTACCTGTGTCACTGGTACCTGTCTCACTGGTACCTGTCTCACTGCTGCCTGTCTCACTAATCTTAGGAAGTAGAGACATAACTAATAATCATTCTTGTTTTTTTTCATCATGTAAATGTTTGAAATTGAAATTTGAAAAAAATAAAGAATCTATTTTAAAAAATGTTTATTTTCATTCAAATCTTTTTCTTTTCCATTTTTTTGAGTTTCAGACTTTTGACCCTTCTGAGGTGAGATGATGATGATGGTGGTGATGATGATGAAGATAACAAAGATGATGCTGCTGAAGATGACGAAGATGATGCTGATGAAGATGAAAATGATGCTGATGAAGATGACGATGATGAAGATAACGATACTGATAAAGATGATGATGATGATGATGATGATGAAGATGATGATGATGATGATTATGAAGATGATGAAGATGAAGGTGATAAAGATGACGAAGAACATGATGATGATGATGCTGATGAGGATGATGATGAAGATGATGCTGATGAAGATGATGATGAAGATGATGCTGATAAAGATGATGCTGATGAAGATGTTGCTGATGAAGATGATGATGAAGATGACGAAGATGTTGCTGATGAAAATGATGCTGATGAAGATGATGCTGATAAAGATGAAGATGATGATTATGAAGATGATGAAAAAGATGGTGATGAAGATGATGGTATGTAAAGGGTTCATATTTAACATGTTAACATGTAATAATAAAGTCCTGTAGATGTCAGATCTGTCTTGTCCTTCAGAGTTGAGATTGGATAGTCACAACTGGTCTCTGACAACCAGCAGTCCATCAATCTGATAAATAATGAATGATGAAAATGATGCTGATGAAGATGATGCTGATGATGATGATGATGATGATGATGATGAAGATGATGAAAAAGATGGTGATGAAGATGATGGTATGTAAAGGGTTCATATTTAACATGTTAACATGTAATAATAAAGTCCTGTGATGTCAGATCTGTCTTGTCCTTCAGAGTTGAGATTGGATAGTCACAACTGGTCTCTGACAACCAGCAGTCCATCAATCTGATAAATAATGAATGATGAAAATGATGCTGATGAAGATGATGATGATGATGATGAAGATAACGATACTGATAAAGATGATGATGATGATGATGATGAAGATGATGCTGATGATGATTATGAAGATGACTCTGACAACCAGCAGTCCATCAATCTGATAAATAATGAATGATGAAAATGATGCTGATGAAGATGATGCTGATGAAGATGATGATGATGAAGATGATGATGAAGATGATGGTGATAAAAAAGATGTTGATGAAGATGATGATGATGAAGTTGAAGATGATGAAGATGACGTTGATGCTGATGAAGATGATGCTGATGAAGATGATGTTGATGCTGATGAAGATGATCCTGATGAAGATGATGATGATGATGAAGATGATGAAGATGATGGTGATAAAAAAGATGTTGATGAAGATGATGATGATGAAGTTGAAGATGATGATGATTATGAAGATGATGAAGATGAAGGTGATAAAGATGACGAAGAACATGATGATGATGATGCTGATGAGGATGATGATGAAGATGATGCTGATGAAGATGATGAAGATGACGAAGAAGATGATGATGAAGATGATGCTGATGAAGATGATGATGAAGATGAAGATGATGCTGATAAAGATGATGCTGATGAAGATGTTGCTGATGAAGATGATGATGAAGATGACGAAGATGTTGCTGATGAAAATGATGCTGATGAAGATGATGTTGATGCTGATGAAGATGATCCTGATGAAGATGATGATGATGAAGATGATGATGATGATGAAGATGACGATGAAGATGAAGCTGACGAAGATGATGCTGATGAAGATGAAAATGATGCTGATGAAGATGATGATGATGAAGATAACGATACTGATAAAGATGATGATGATGATGATGATGAAGATGATGCTGATGATGATTATGAAGATGATGAAGATGAAGGTGATAAAGATGACGAAGAACATGATGATGATGATGCTGATGAGGATGATGATGAAGATGATGCTGATGAAGATGATGATGAAGATGATGCTGATAAAGATGATGCTGATGAAGATGTTGCTGATGAAGATGATGATGAAGATGACGAAGATGTTGCTGATGAAAATGATGCTGATGAAGATGATGCTGATAAAGATGAAGATGATGATTATGAAGATGATGAAAAAGATGGTGATGAAGATGATGGTATGTAAAGGGTTCATATTTAACATGTTAACATGTAATAATAAAGTCCTGTAGATGTCAGATCTGTCTTGTCCTTCAGAGTTGAGATTGGATAGTCACAACTGGTCTCTGACAACCAGCAGTCCATCAATCTGATAAATAATGAATGATGAAAATGATGCTGATGAAGATGATGCTGATGATGATGATGATGATGATGATGATGATGAAGATGACGATGACGATGATGATGAAGATGAAGATGAAGATGAAGATTGTGATGATGAGGATGTAGATGATGAAAATGATGATGATGAAGATGATGAAAATGATGCTGATGAAGATAACGATACTGATAAAGATGATGATGAAAATGATGATGATGATGATGATGATGAAAATGATGAAGATGATGATGATGCTGATGAAGGTGAAGATGATGATGAAAATGATGTTGATGAAGATGACGATGATGCTGATGAAGATGATGCTGATGATGATGAAGATAACGATACTGATAAAGATGATGATGATGATGATGATGACGATGATGTTGATGAAGATGAAAATGATGCTGATGATGATAATGATAATGAAGATGATGATGCTGATGATGCTGATGAAGATGATGATGATGATGATGTTGATGAAGATGACGATGATGCTGATGACGATGATGCTGATGAAGATGACGCTAATGAAAATGAAGATGATGAAGATGTTGAAGATGATGGTATTTAAAGGGTTTATATTTAACATGTTAACATGTAATAATAAGTCCTGTTGATGATGATGAAGATGATGCGGATGATGATAATGAAGATGATGCTGATGAAGATGAAGATGATGAAGATGAAGATGATGGTATGTAAAGGGTTCATATTTAACATGTTAACATGTAATAATAAAGTCCTGTAGATGATGATGATGATGCTGATGAAGATGATGAAGATGTTGCTGATGATGAAGATGATGATGATGATGGTGATGAAGATGATGGTATTTAAAGGGTTTATATTTAACATGTTAACATGTAATAATAAGTCCTGTAGATGATGATGAAGATGATGAAGATGATGCGGATGATGATAATGAAGATGATGATGATGATGCTGATGAAGATGATGAAGATGAAGATGATGAAGATGTCTTTATTTTCTCACATTTAAAGTCTGTGTGTTGAAAACATATGTCCTCTGAGCCTCTGCTGCCACCTGGTGGCCTCCTGCAGCATCACACCGCTCTGCTTTAAATCACACAGTCCATGATAGAAACAGCAGATGGGATTTAAAGCTGATGATCACTGATGCTATTCTAATAAACATGATGATGATGATGATGATGAAGATGATGTTGATGAAGATGACGATGATGATAATGAAGATGATGATGATGATGTAGATGTCTTTATTTTCTCCCATTTAAAGTCTGTGTGTTGAAACATTTGTCCTCTGAGCCTCTGCTGCCACCTGGTGGCCTCCTGCAGCATCACACCGCTCTGCTTTAAATCACACAGTCCATGATAGAAACAGCAGATGGGATTTAAAGCTGATGATCACTGATGCTATTCTAATAAACATGATGATGATGAAGATGATGATGCTGATGAAGATGAAGATGAAGATGATGAAGATGATGAAGATGTAGATGATGCTGATGATGAAGATGAAGATGATGATGAAGAATATGATGATGTAGATGAAGATGATGAAGATGATGCTGATGAAGATGATGATGACGATGAAAATAATGCTGATAACGATACTGATAAAGATGATCATGATGAAGATGATGATGATGATAATGAAGATGATGATGATGAAGATGACGAAGATGACGCTGATGAAGATGAAGATGATGAAAATGATGATGATGAAGATAACAATACTGATGATGATGATGATGCTGATGATGATAATGATGCTGATGAAGATGATGCTGATGAAGATGATGAAGATGATGATGCTGATGATGATAATGAAGATGATGAAGATGATGATGAAGATGATGCTGATGATGAAGATGATGAAGATGATCCTGATGATGATAATGAAGATGGTGATACTGATAAAGATGATGCTGATGATGATGAAGATGATGAATATGAAGATGAAAATGATGAAGATGATGATGAATATGATGAAGATGATGATGATGCTGATGAAGATGTAGATGATGAAAATGAAGATGATGCTGATGAAGATGATGTTGAGGAAGATGACGATGATGCTGATGAATATGATGTTGATGATGCTGATGAAGATGATGCTGATGAAGATGTAACTGATGAAGATGAGTATGATGAATATGTTGCTGATGATGATGAAGATGATGATGATGATGATGCTGATGTTGCTGATGAAGATAATGATGGTGATGAAGATGATGCTGATGATGATTATGAAGATGATGATGATGCTGATGAAGATGTAACTGATGTAGATGAGTATGATGAAGATGTTGCTGCTGCTGATGACGATGAAGATGATGATGATGAAGATGAAGATGATGATGCTGATGTTGCTGATAAAGATGATGATGAAGATGATGATAATGAAGATGATGATGTGTGTGATTGTGTGTGTATGTGTGTGTGTGTGAGTTTGTGTGTGTGTGTGTGTGTGTGTGTGTACATATCATTGTCAGATGTGACTCTGTGTCCTTGTATGTATATTTCAGTCTTACTAATACATCTTCCAATCCTTTAAACTACATGTTTGATACACATGAATAAATCAATGAATCAAACGTGTGTGTGTCCTTGTTCCTCGGGGCAGCTGAGGTGAACACAGCACCAGACCTGTCCCACCAGCAGATGGCAGTATGGTGTCACTGCAACGGACGAGTAGCAGAGAGTCTGCAGCATTGTCCATCATTGGAAGGAAGGGAGGGAGGGAGGGAGGAAGGAAGGAAGGAAGGAAAGAAGGGAGGAAAGGAAGGAAGGAATAAAGGGAGGGAGGGAGGAAAGGAGCAGCATTGTCCATCATTGGTGGAGAAAATACATACATAGGTTTTATATTGAAAAGATTTGACTTTTCACTTTATCAGTGTGCTTTAACCCTTTATAGGACACTCATTGAAAGGAAGGGAGGAAGGAAGGAAGGATGGAAGGAAGGATGGAAGGACGGATGGAAGGACGGAAGAAAGAGAGAAGGAGGGAGGGAAGAAAGAAGGAAGGAAGAAGAAAGGGGGACGGAGGAAGGAAAGAAGGAAGGGAGGAGAGAAGGAGGGAGGGAGGAAGAACAGATGGAAGGAAGGAAGGACGGAGGAAGGAAAGAAGGAAGGGAGGAGAGAAGGAGGGAGGGAGGAAGGACAGATGTAAGGAAGGAAAGGAAGGAAGGACGGAGGAAATAAGGAACGAGGGAGGGAGAAAGGAAAAGAGGAAGGGAAGAAAGAAGGAAGGAAGGAAGGAAGGAAGGAAGGATAAAGGGTTAAGTGTGATTTTATTGATGTGTTACTTCCAGTGTTACATGCTGCAGGCTGCCTCTGTTTACTGACTGAAACACTGTAAGTCAAAGTACACGTTCACTCTAACTCTGACTCACATCCACACTATTTCACACACACACACACACAACTCCGGTTTTAGCGGGCTGCAGTGCTTACACTACCTTCCTCCCTCCCTCCCTTCCTTCCTTCCTTCCTTTCACACACACACAACTCAGGTTTTAGCGGGTGGAACTTACTATATGTGGGATTCCTCTTTTCTAGATGATGCAGTACTCGTGCTTCGTGTACTTGGGACCTTTACCTCGGCCTCTCCATCTGTTGACTGAGTCCTCGTGCTCTGCATTCTTGTTGTAGTGCATGCACGCTAAAAGCAATCTAAGTATAACAAAGCAACTATTAGTAGGTCTACAACAGATGAGGATACAAGCTACTGTGATCACGACTCATCCTTAGTATTGTGGCCTTTTGGGTGAAAGAGGAAGAACTGAATTACTACATTTGTGTGTCACAAAGTAATGGGTTGCCCTCCGTCCTCGGCTGCATCTTCCACTGGTAGAAGAGCTGGTGGCACTGTGGTGGAGACAGTGTGTGATTGGACCAATAGACTGGAGCCAGAGTGATGACAGACACTTAATGAACAATGAGAATAGTGTGATCACTATAGCAACGTGTTGAGGCGTCACTGTGGCGATGTCGTCATCAAAAAAAAAGCTTCTTACAGAGTGAATATATCAGCAAACTCCCATCACATGGCTGGCTTTTTATTTTCATCATATGTTCATATCAGCGTATAAAAATCAGACTTTTGCAAAAAGCAAAACTACAGCAGCACAGAAACAACATCCTTTAGAGAAAAATGTGCTTTTACATATTTAGTTGAACCTGAAAACATCTTCATGGAGATTAAAGAGCTGAACTGCTCCTCAAGCCATAAAAAACACACACACACACAACAGTGTCTTTTTTTAAATCGACCTTTAGCCATCCTGAAAAAATCCTACAGTCTGGAGCCATTTAACAGTTACACTCCACACAAAAAAAATACCTTTGATGAAAAATATTAAAGTAGGACTAAATAATTTCTCTGTATCATCTTCATAATCACACACAAATTAAACAAGAATAGTTTCACAATTGCTCAAGTCTCTTAAACCATCAATCAGGTGTCCATATGAGCAGGAAAGAGGTTTACTGCTCATATGGTTTTTAAAAGATCTCCTTCCAATGTGCTTCCAGTGTTCAGTGATGGAGGATGTGGTGGTAACAAGAAGACTTTGCTACTAAAAACACTGTAATGTTGAAACATAGAAGATGAAGATTTGACTCATTTGGACGCTGAAGCTTCATATTAGCTTCAGATGAAAGCTAAAGATGAACATAGGTAACTTGAGCCAGTGAAACAGTCAGCTGTTATACGGATTCATCTTCACACTCAGCTTAAGTTGAGCAGTCTGGAAAGGTGTGGATCCACCACACGGAGGGCAACAATAAAAAAGGAGCTGGCATCACTTCCTTTTCTTCGCACCATGTCGATCACTTTACGAGCTTTGTTCAATCCTGTTTCTGTTCTGGCCGACCCCATTTCACCATCATTTATAACACCAAACTCAAGAAGTTTATCCAGAAGCTGGTCTAGATTAGGTTCAGACACTCTGCTAACAAACTGTGTCCGAGCCAACAGCAGCCTTTCCTCTGCTGGGACGATGTCCTCAGCTGGGTGATTCCTCTGCTGGGAGTCTGTCCCCTGTTGGGAGATTCTTCTGCTAGGTTGGCTCTCCCTGCTGGGAGATTCCTCTGCTGTGCTTCTTTCCCCCACTGTGGCAGTGTGCCCTGCTGGGAGGGTCCTCTGTGGATTTCCACTTCTTGGACCTGGAAGAGAACCAGAGACTGTTGTTTAATAACCCAACAGTCACTTTTAAACAGAGACCTTTTCAAAAATGACGAACATTTGATCAAAATCACTATGTGGCAGGAGACGGGGGCATTGGTCTATCCAGATAGCTGAGTTTCAAAATGAATCCAAAAAAGGTCTGTCTAGAGGAGCAGTCTGTAGCTACTGCCTCAATGTTTGGACATATTAACCACCTGTATGCCCGTATATCTGACATGTCTGAGATGGCTAACATCATGCTTATGCTCATTAAAATGTAGAGCCACACTGTCATTCATAACATACCTTATTTCTAAAATGTATTTCAAGAATCCTCAGACACTTTAACCTACAGAAGCATGAACGTACAACATGATACTTTATTCCTCCTCTCTGTTCTGTATAAAGGACACTGAATGGAGGCCAGAGTTGCTCTGTCAGTAAGCAGCTACAGGACACTGTTGTGTTAGCTGTGGTGGAGCGAGCTAGAGAGTGAATGAAGAGAGGGAGCGCTGACAGTCAGAAAGCAGCTGAATCAGATCAATAAAAGGTTATTTTCTGATACTTTCACAGCGGTTACGTTCAACAACACTAATAAACTTCCACACACACCTCCACTCAACCTGCAGCTCAGCCTCAAATCTATGAATGTGAAAACAGCAGCAGCTTTATGCTGCTTTAGTTGCTTCACTTTAAAGAGTAGGTAGGAGGTCCAGGTATAACAATAATAAAATAATAATTTTACAAATGAAGCTCAGAGAAAGATCAGACAGGAAGAGCATCTTTTTTACATGCTGACATCTATAGTTTTATTTCTCATCCCTCAGTCATTCTGATCTCACAGCTCATCATTTCATTTCTGAGGCATCAATTAAGACGTCTGTGGCCGTAAGGTGGTCGATGTCTGTCGTGGCGGCAATACCCGAACCTGCTGGTGGACACCGGCGGTGAGGGATGCTGTCAAGCTGAAGAAGGAGTCCTATAGGACCTTATTGGCCTGTGGGACTCCGGAGGCAGCAGACAGGTACCGGCAGACCAAGCAGAGCGCAGCTAAGGTGGTCGCTGAGGCAAAAACTCTAACCCTAACCCTAACCCTAACCCTGGTGACAACTTGACTGAAACTGGCGAAATGCGAGGTCGAACAATATCCGGTCGAGGCACCTAGAGAACGATTCTGCCCGAGGTTTCTTCCTGTCATCAGCTACCATCACCAGTGTCTGGACTCCAAGGGGGGATCTATCTATCAAAATCTCCCTGCAGAGTCCAGGTGCAAAAGACTTTGACAATACCTAACCATAAATATCATCTGTACAATAAACAACTCTTTTACTTGATTCTCTGGTCTCTCCTGATTGAATTTGGGGCAAACCCTCAGACATGAGGTGAAGTGCTGCTGCAATAGGGTGAAAGCTTTACCTGGCAGTTTCACCTCCCAATTCCACATTTGTGTCCCCTCTTGGACTTTGACCTTCAAAGTCACTTTCTTTTGTTGTGTCGTGAGGAAAACCTCAAACGTTGGGAAGAAGTTGGGTCCAAGCTTTGTGCGAAACTGTACACGCTGAAAACCAGAAGTAAAGAATCATTTTCATACCTGTTGTAAATGTTAACATCCAATAAAATTGAACATATAATAATAAAGTTTGATACCATTAAAAGTGTATCAGACTCACTTCAGGCTGGATTCTGTAGGCTTCAGGTTCACAGTGAACGCTGTAGATTTGACCAATGCTGAGATCACAGTCAGAAGAGATCTCAATGTTCTTAGCTGCTCCTCGTTGGGCGGCAACCTTCAGTAACACAGTATGATTATTGAGGCGTTTATTCACAGTAAGATAGACAATGAAGTCTCTGAGTTATTCATGTTTTGTTATTGTACATGTTGGACATCTATATATGAATCTAGTCATGTTGTAGGTGGAAATAAACAAGTCTCCCTCACTGCAGTGGCATCTTATAAAACTGTAATGTTTGTTTCTCCTTTTATCTCTCCATGAGATAAACATGAACATGAAAAATAAATCTAAAACCAGAAAAGTAAAATGTCATGGTGGCATTAACACGCTGCCATAATGAATACTTAGATTTCTATATCAATTTAGCCCACAGTTACATTTTACTACATTTGATGGTGGAATCACAAGTGACACTGTGGCAGACAATAATAGACTCTAGAGATAATGCAGAAAAAATAATCTTAAACAAAATAAAAGACTAAAGTAAAATACAAAAGCAAATTATTCTGAAGATGTCCAGTTCAGATGGACAATCACACTTTTCTTACCACAGCTTGAAAAGGTTTAAGAGGTATAGAGAAGAGAAGCAGGACTGTTGTAGAAGCAGCTGTGGTATAAAACAAGGCTGATGGTAAGCACATACTGTATGAAAGATACTTTTACCTCACTCAGAGGAATGTTTTCCTGCAGCAGAAATACATCAAGTATTTGATCATCATCATCATCCGGAGGTCGGAGGAAGAGCAGAACCTGGCCCCTAATTGCGATGTTTAGTAACCTCCTAACAACGTCCCAGACGAGGCCCAGGAGAGAGAAGTGAGGCACGTTCACAACCACATGAGTGTCTGTAATCTCCAGCGGCTCCAGGATGCTCATTCCATCATCAGTGATGTGGACGACAGACAGCAGACCTTCAGGGAGCGGAGCTGTGAAAACACATTTATGTTACTAACAACAACCTCAATATATGTTAGTACTCATTTTACTTGATGTGTAGTATTCTCAGTTTGGTCAGTGAGGAATTAAACAGTTTGGACAGGCTGGACAAATCATCCAACACAACTGTCAGTGTTGGTGGGTGGGAAGCTGGTGAGGGATTTTCAGTCATCTTGAGGAGAAAGATTAAAAATGTTCTCTTTTGACACAAAATCAGACTTGTATGAAATGAAGAAAGATTACATTTTAATGAACAGCCTGGCTTTAATTGAACCGGGCATGTGGGTTCTTTTATTATCATGACTCTAAACCTGAGCAAACGCTGTATTGCTTTACGTCATTCCCAAAAATGTAATGAACACATTTATTTCCCCAGATGATGAACCCTTTTCACTTTCCTCATCGGCCTCTCTCAGGATAAACTGGACATGTTTAGCTCCGACGTTGGTGAGATCAAAGAACTGATAAATCATCAGTGTTTGTTCATCTTGTGGTTGTAGTGAACTCTGCAGCCTGTAGGAGGCGCTAACAGGAGTCTTATTATTGTTTTAATAAAACTCACAAAGCACAATAATCATCTTACCATCCATGATTTCACAGTGTGGCAGGTGGAGCTTACTGACAGCACCGTCAGGACTGTGGATGTTGAACAGCGGACCTGCAGCCGTCTTGCCAGCTGGTTGTAGAAGTTTTTCGTCCCATTGGACAGTCCTGTACTGTAGCTCCGCCTCCTGAACCGTACCAAACACCAGTCCAGTCAAAGTACACCTGAACACACCTGGACCAGGACAGCTGAACCTGGAGGACACAGAGGAGCTGATCACACAACACAAACCTTTTCTTGGTTTGAATGAATAAAAAGTAAAGTTGCTGCAGTGTTTCAAAAGCTGGAGACCAAACTGAACAGCTGGATGAGATGTGAGTGAAGCAGCAGCTGCATGAGTTTGAAGTGAAAGTGAAGCATCATCACTGAAAGGAGCCGATGAGGTTGAGGGTTGAATATTTGGCCTCAGCTCTGACGTCCAACTCCTCCCATCTGACGGAACTGAACCTGAGATACAACAAACTGTCTGATTCATCAGTGAAGCATCTGTTTTAGTTACCTGTATGAAATGTTTGCAGACTCAGTCAGCACTTTGGGTGTGAAGTCCTAAAATGGAGAAAGTGACAACATTAGTTAGAGAAACTGAGCAGCTCACCTTCACAGTGGTACAGCTGACAGGATCCTCACTGCTTCAGTTTCTACTCCACATACACTCTTTACTGTTTAGTCATCACTTCTTTAACTTTACATTGTGCAGTGAAATGATGCTGCTAGACTACGTTAGACAGCAGCTGGTGGCTTCACAGATGAGTGAGAGGAGAAGAAACGACAGCTTGAAGATCACACAGATGACAGCAAATCAGGTTTAAGAGTGTTGAATGAAAAATGGACATTTGTATTGGTTGTACCTGCCGGTAACTGATCCCAGTCACATTCTCTCTGCACTCAAGCTGCTGCTGCTGCTGTTTCAGCCTCTCTGGATCATCAGGATCCAGCTGATCCTTTGCGCTGGATGTGGACGGATCAGCTGGGAGATTAGAGGATGTGGAGAAGAAGACACACAGCAGATGTTAAAGTCCCTTCTAGACATGAAGCTTGTGGCCCAGTGGGCAAAGACACAAAGAGAAAGCTGCAACACAAAGTCCCAGTTTAAGACTGGACAGAGACTTTGTCCACATGTCTCCTGTTGGTCTCTACTGGAAAACCTTCAATAAAGTCACTTAAAGACGACAAACACAGTCACGTTTCATTAAAGACCCAAAACCAAAGTTAAACTGGATTTACAAAGTGTCCAGAAAGAATATTTTTATTCCTTTGTTTCAATCATTACAGTGGAACAAACTGTCTAAACAACATTTTAAATCCAAACTGAAATTCAACTGAATTCAACTTCTTGCAGTGAGGCAACACAACTTCTTTCACAACAATAACACAGATCAGAATAGTCCCCTAGAGTGCAAGGTGATATCTTCTAGTGTTGTGTTGTCTGACCAAAATATTGACTTCATGGATATAAAACAGAGAAAAACAGGAAATGGCTCCGTCCAAAAGCAACAAAATCCTCCTGCCAGCCTCTCTGCCACAAAATCAGTCAGAGTCAAACCTCACTTTAAAGATTTTGTGATCACAGCGGTTCCTGATTCCCAGACCAACTTGAGACTGATCCTAGGGCTCTGATAGAGATGGAGCTGAGCTGAACCCTAAGGCTGCATTCAGACATTAGCCCTGGATGAAAACATGCAGCCCTCTCATCTCTCATTCATCTGAATGGAGGCAACACAGCGAGCTACACAAACACAACGCAGGCTCGTCCAATAGAAAAGCTGAACCTGGTCCAACTTGTGCTGCAACAAAATGTGACATCATCCAACAAGAAACTGTGTTGATAGATGACAAACATGCAAAGACACATTCCTGCTGGATTCCTTTGTAATGGGAACGCTGCATTTCTATTACAAACAACTATGCAGTGTTTAGTGTGTGATAAAGCATCAAACACATGATTAGTGTTCCCAGCTAGTACTTCCTGTCTCACCTGAACCT
This sequence comes from Scomber colias, assembly GCA_021039105.1. Classification (NCBI taxonomy): domain Eukaryota; kingdom Metazoa; phylum Chordata; class Actinopteri; order Scombriformes; family Scombridae; genus Scomber; species Scomber colias. The sequence continues at coordinate 201,710 of JAJDFG010000231.1, read as the reverse complement.
CAACAACACACCGTACCAACGAAGCCTCCTGTGTTGTTTTCACTCTGAATCCTGATAAGTGAGCAAACGCACCATGGTGCATTCAAAGTGGAATAAAAACTGGTGGACAGAGCCAAGTCACAAACACACTTCAGTCCACAGACATCGTCTTTAGATGTGTATTTTGTCACAATCACACTTTGAAGCGGTCACAGTCTCAACACTCACGTCCTTTATGTGTGGCAGGTGTAGCGCTGTCCCGTCTGTCCTCCACTCTACAGGAATAAATACAAACACAGCAGTTATCTGGACTGGCTTATGAAGAGGCTTCAAATAATCAGACTGTATCTCTTCACTAAAGATAACTCTGTGATTCCACACAACCACCAAGCTGTTCATCATCATCTGGACTTTCCACTCCAGCTGTGACTTAATTAAGTGTGGACTAATCTGGACTTGTGGCGCGTCCCACAGCACAAATGTAGCTCAATAATATTAATATTTACATCACCCAGAAAATGTCCTCAAAGGGAAAATCAAGGTTGCTCACATTGAGGTAAATGACTGAAGTATATTTGTGCTCTCAGTAGAAACAGTCTCTTACTTTAAGTCTGAGGATCCAGCTTCATGAGTGACGTCTGGAGGATGATGTTCAGACACATAGGTGGATACTGGAGACTCTGATTTCTGCTCTTCCTCCACACAAACTCTCTTCTTCTGGTTTCCAGTAAGAAAGACAGGATAACCTTGACCATCAGCGAACCTAGACACATACAGTAGATACACTGATATATTTCAGACACTGACATCAGGAAATGACATCATATCAAATGATTATACAGTTAGAGTTGGAAGAAAAAGCTCTGCTGTTTGACGGAGGCTCAGCAGGAAAATGAATCACCTTTTAATAAACATTTTATACATGTCATTATTATTAAACCTTTATTTAACAAACGTGAACATGGAATCTCAGATCAATCAGCTCTGGTAAAAAGGAGGTTGGGATGGTGGAGAGTAATCAATGATGAGTGTGAGCTTATACACCTGAACAGCTGTATGAATATGAAAGGATGTGATTGGTCAGCTGGTGGCCAAGAAGCTGATGAATGAGCCAATGATGGTGAAGCATGAATGAAACAGCTGATGCCAATCACTTAATGACAATATGACTTCAGTGCTCCTTTCTCCTTTCACACCTTCACTGTACCTGGAAATACTGGATCTGTGATTGGATGCTGACTGGATCACCCTAAATATCACCTTTGAGACAAAAACATGAGCTCACCAATATGACTGACTTCACCACAGTACTGACCTCAGAATCTCCAGTCCACAGTCTGGACTCTCCAGTCCAGCAGACAGCAGCTTCACTGATGAATCAGACAGGAAGTTTGTACTCAGGTCAAGTTCTGCCAGATGGGAGGAGTTGGACGACAGAGCTGAGGCCAAAACTTCACAGTGATTCTCTGAGAGTGCACAGTACCGAAGTCTGTAATGACACAAATATTCCAACATATGTTATCATGAAAGAGGAAACTTTATATTTACTTCATGCATTTGATGATCAAACAGTTTGATGCTCATTATTTTGATGAACATTTGTTCTTCACATCAGAGTTTGTGTCTGTGTGTGTATGTGTGTGTGTGTGTGTGTGTGTGTGTGTGTGTGTGTGTGTGTGTGTGTGTGTGTGTGTGTGTGTGTGTGTCTGTCGCTCGGTGTTTGTGTGTCTG